>ML430610.1:42225-65283 GCA_005239525.1 Nicotiana knightiana | reverse complement strand
CCCCCTCACACTACCAAGAAAGAACTAAAAAGGGAGCAGAAGCAAATCAAGAAAAGAAAAGAAAAATGTCAGCATCAACATCATCTCTAGCGTGGAGTAGAGAAGAAGAGAAAGCCTTTGAAAATGCAATTGCTATTCATTGGATTGAGGACTCCAAATTACAGTGGCAAAAGATTGCTTCTATGGTTCCAAGTAAAACCATTGAAGAACTAAAACAACATTACCAACTGTTAGTAGATGATGTTACTGCAATTGAAGCTGGCAATGTTCCAATTCCCATTTATACAGGAGAGGAAACATCTTCATCAACCAAAGATAGTAGCCATGGCTATTCAGGGATATCGAATTGTAGTTATGTAAATGGATTTTCAGGTAGTGTACATGACCATATTGGCCAAGGAGGAAAAGGAAGTTCCAAGTCTGAACAAGAAAGAAGAAAAGGAATACCTTGGACCGAAGAAGAGCATAGGTAACACTACATTTTTAATCTAAAATTGAGTTTTTCTAGTGCACTAACTTCATGTTTGAGTCAATGACTAAGTCAGGAATTTCCGCAAAAGTGTTTAAACTTGAAAGAAGCGAAAAAAATCCCAACATAGGGTGTTCGGTATATATTATATATTTCTAAAGCCTAATATTTTATCTTAATCAATTGGCCACTCTTCGGATAATGTAGTTTTGCCCCTGGGTTTGGTAGATATAATTGATGGCTTATTTTATGAATGATTGCTTATTAGATCTTACCATTAGTTGCAAATGTACGGTGTATATTTGTATATGATTCGTACCTATTGTCACAAAGAAGTAGTAGGTGGAGACTTAAAAATCCTGAATTTATCTATGTGCTTACTATACTTTTCTTACTATGTGTTTACAGGTTATTCTTGCTTGGTTTAGATAAGTTTGGAAAGGGAGATTGGAGAAGTATTTCAAGGAATTATGTGATTTCTAGGACACCTACTCAAGTGGCTAGTCATGCCCAAAAGTACTTTATCCGATTAAACTCCATGAATAGAGATAGGAGAAGGTCCAGCATACATGACATTACAAGTGTCAACAATGGGGAGGTTGTTACAAATCAGACTCCTATAACAGGCCAACAAACCAATCCAAGCCCATCAAATGCAGTTGGACCCAATGTTGGGCAAAGAAACCAGCCCAATATGCATGGGTTGAGAATGTATGGTGCTCCGATGGGTCATCCGGTTGCTGCTCCAGCGGGGCACCACGTGCCAGCAGTCGGAACGCCGGTCATGCTTCCTCCCGGACATCATCCACCTTATGTTCTTCCAGTTGGATATCACATGCCGCCGCATCCTCCTCCGCCCGTGCACCATCAATAAGAGGACAGTCCGGTGCACTAAAAGGCCGGATCATAAGGGTCTTCACACGCACCCTTACCTGCATTTTTTGCAAGAGGCTGTTTTCACGGCTCGAACCCATGACCTCCTGGTCACACGACAACAACTTTACCAGTTACGCCAAGGCTCTCCTTCGCTCATGCACCCTCAGTGAATGTCACACTTTCAGAGTCAGGTTGTTTTTGAGCTTTCACGTGGAATGTGGAATTTGAAAGGCTCATGATATGTTTCTAAATGTCAAAAATGGTCTTAGTATTAAGTCTTTACTATGACCTAAATTGAGCAATTTGTAAATACTAGACCGTAGATGCTTTTTGACCATGTTCAGTCATTTTCCACTGAATAATCGTTGGTTTTGCAGTTTCTAAGAAGTGATTGAAACTGAATCTCTGTTAACATGACATGGTTATATTATAGAGAGAAAAGCAATAGCAGAACTTTGTCCTTTTGTATACAAATTAGTGGTCTCATGAATCATGTACTTTCTTGATTTTTCGGCATTTCAAGTCTAAAATGTCTTGACTTCAAACATAAACATCAACAGAATGTCACACGCACACACATACATAGAGACTCGATCTTCTATATAGATGGACATGCAGTGGGAGAAATTACCACTTTCAGCTTCTCATTTGTTGTTTGCAATCAATAAATTTGATTCATTTTCTTTTCTGTCACATGTAAATGTAGATTTAAGAGATTAAGCAGCATCAAGTTATAGACCATTATCAACTGAAACTACCGTTGACAGAAACCAAATAAGAAAAAGGAGACATCAGGAATGCCGGTGGCTCTCATAAAAATAGCCAGACCAGCAGAGTATTCTAATAGTATTATAGTTTGTAAAGCAAAC
This sequence comes from Nicotiana knightiana, assembly GCA_005239525.1. NCBI lineage: Eukaryota > Viridiplantae > Streptophyta > Magnoliopsida > Solanales > Solanaceae > Nicotiana > Nicotiana knightiana. Next base: position 63,069 of record ML430610.1, on the reverse strand, counting down.
TATTGTGTGGACAATATAAGCTGAAAAAATCTCTAGTAGCACAGGTCCACAACCATTCCCCTGATTTTAGTCTGTTTTTCTGCAGGAATATAATGTAGGTCAAAAACAGCAGAAGCAGAATCCTCGACAACATTAACTGCAGAATTCAGAATGTCAACATGCTTTAAAAGGTCATCATTCCAGTAAATCACGGTTCCATACACACAAAAAAAAATATATATACAACCAATCCAGCACTTCAAATCTCACAGAAAGTGCAGAGATAGTAGGGTAAAGTTGCTACAAACAATGCAAAATTATAATGCGACAAGTAAGGAGTATGAGATTGTTGGGACATATCTTACAAGGTAGCACTGAACTCATAGAGGGCTACTACCTGTAACTATCTGAAATAAACCAATACTCGCTATTGAGATGTTTGTAAGGAAAAATGTAAACACGGACGATAGAATTGAATACTCAAAACATACTATTGACAGTAGTTCAAAAATTTCTGTTGTCTGCGTTTACATTTTCCTCGCAAACTTTCAATAGATACAGCTGGTAGCAATAGCTGACAATGGATTCAGTGCTACCCTTGTAACAGATGTAACCAACAATATTTTGAGACAAGTTCTGGTAATGATTCCGAGTGAAAGCAAATAATATACTAATATATAATGGTATATGAACGGCTTATAGAAGTGAATAAAAGGGAACGGATTAGATGAAAGATTATGCTCTTCCAACTAAAATGCCAAACAAAAATGGTGTGACCAGCCTACTACTTTCAGTTCATGTATATCACGTTCTCAACCAAAACATCAGAATTAGTATGTCTGTACATAATAATATGAATTAGTCATGCCAGCACAGATGTTTCAGTTCATGCGTTTTCTACCAACTGCAGAAAATAAAGGCAATTGAAGTATTCATATACACTACTAGAAATCAAGGCATAACCATCCAAAAAAACCGACTAAAATTGATCGGTAATGGCCAATAACCATCCAAAATGCGACCATTTACGTGTGAACGGTATTTTGAAGGTCGGAAGGCCATACCGATCAAAAGTTGGTCGGTATTTTAATTATGTAATTAAAAAATGCACCATCTGGGAATCGAACCAGGGACTGTACTGTGGCAGAATACTATTCTACCATTAGTACATTTTGTTTTAAGATTGTCTTTTATTTCATTTATACTCTTTAATTGTATTTTCGCACGAAATACCGATCAAAGTTGGTCGATTTTTTAAAATGACCGGCCGAATTAACCAATCGATTTTGGTTGGTTTTTTTAATACTAAATTTAATTTATTTTAAATGAAAAACCGACCAAAGTTGGTCGGTTTCTTGAAAAATAAATTTTGTGGGACTCAAAAATAGTTTTCCGCATTTTTGCGCCAAAGAAAACCGACTAAAATTGGTCGGTTTCGTAAAAAAAAAAATTAAGAAATAAAATATTTAGAAAAACCGACCAAAATTAATCCGTGATCGGTTTTTGCCGAATTTCTAGTGATATACCCAGTGGCGGGGGCAACATTGCCGCTAAAGGGGTTCAAAAAAGTTTAAAAAAATTGTAGCTAGTGGAAATTGAACCAATGACCTTACATAGATTTTGAATCCCTTAACCACTAAGCTATGCTTTTGGTCTGTGTGATAGGGATTCGAAACATAATATGTAGAGGTAAAAAATATATTTTACTTTATATACACTATCATTTTTTGGTGAAGGGTGTTCGGATGAAACCTTTTCCGGCACCCTAAATCCATCCCAATATATACCTCTCTTGCAATCGAACTACTCCATTTAATCTCAGGCTATTAGCGTTTGTTCTAGATAATAATTGGAATAATTCCACTATTATTATTCTTTTTTTCTTTTTGGGGGAGGGGTGATAGGTATGTCTAAAACTAGTCAATTTATGATAAATTCTCATAGAATTAGATTGAAGAAGATTAACTCAAGGGGGAGCTAGTGGCTAGGTAACGGTTTCGATCGAGTCCAATAACTTTTGTCTAAACTTTATATTTGTCTTAAAAAGTTGGTTGAACATGTACAAATTATTAATTTAGAATCCAATAACGACTAAAATCCCAAAATAATAAGCTTCTTATCCTAACTCCGTCGGCGCTCCTACGCTGAAAGAGAGGGTAGACCAAGAGTTGAACCAGATGCATCAAATGTCCTTTCTGTGTTAGCAAACACAGGAAACAAACAACAACATACTCAATAATATCCTACACTATGGGGTCTGGAGAAGGTGGTGTTGCGAGAATAGAGAGATTGTTTCCAATAGACCCTCGGTTGTCAGCAAACACAAGAGCATCTATTATTTGATAGTTCAAACAACTTGCTCTTTTATTTTGTATGTGAAAAGATATATAAAAGAAAGGAGAAAGGGAGAAGCAAAGGCTTTACAAAATTATAAAGATGAAAAACTTTTAATCATGCCAACAAAGAAGCATAACAATACATCTTCGGATTATAAACAGCCTACCCTTTTGCTCTTTAATGTACTCTCTCACACTTTTACATGAAAACTTCTTATCATCACCTCCCACTGTTGAACTTTTCATCTCCATATAATTCTATCTCTTTTAACAATTTCTTGTATTTCTCTGAGAAATTTTGAAGACCAACTAAGTAACAGAGTTGTAGTCAGATCCTTTTCCTTTACTTTTCTTCTTATAGGAAAACGAATGATACATTTAAGGTGTATGGTCCACGTATTTCCTTTTTTGGTATATTCCAAAAAGAATGATCTCTTCCTAAATCTGTAAACAACTTAGCTTAAATTTTCTATTCTACCTTTAACGAAAAACTTTTATAATCACACTAATACTCTGAACTCCTTTTTGACTTGTTTAAGACAATAAATGCAAAAAATCTTCTTTTTTTCTTAAACTTCATGCTCAGTCAAACAAATTCCCGTAAATTAAAACGGGGACAATACTCTCTAGGTTCTTTTGTAAAGAGTCAAATAGTGAACTGACGAAGCCATCAAAGGAAAACACATTGTCCCCTACCCTACTATGCCCTGCTTTGGGTCACTACCAATGGCGGATCCAACGCAGGTTTGTGGTTCAGCAAAATTTCGCGTTTTTTATGGGTTCGATGGTAAATTTAGAATTCATAAACTTCAAATATTTACTCCGTCTCTGTGTTCAAATATCATGCCGATTTAAATTTGACTATGGGTAAGTAATAAATTATAGACTCATCTTAATCATGCTGACTTGTGTTAGGTTTCGTGAATGGTTGTGATTGGAAAATGAAAGAATTATCTTTTCAATCGTACATTTTCGTCTCGCCCTTTCGTTGTGTATAAATTCAAAAGTTTGCCCTCAATTTTCATATATGGAAAATCTGAAAACTTCTCCCCTATTTTCCACATTGTTGCATTGTTTTTATTCAAATAAACGAAGTGTTAAGTGTGATTTGCTCCATTGGTTGAGTTCGCTGAAGATCTGTAATTTTAATTGCCAGTATTACATAATTGTCTTTTCATTATATCATGGGAGGAAGTAATTCATAACCTTGGACAACAGTAAGGGAATTAAATTCCTTAAACACACACAAACAACTTGTGGGCTTGAAAATTATTTATATATTCGACTAACATTTCTTTATTTCTCTTTTTTTTTTTTTTTTTTTTATTTCAAACACAGATCACTAACATTTAGTACATGTAAGTACACAACCTTATACAACACCTTTTTCAACTCTGCCGTTTGTAAGCGTTTCTGGGATTTGCGAGAGACTGAGAGTAAAATGAAAAACTAAAAGTGAAATTTACTTAAAACATGAATGTTTTGATCTCTGTGTGGATATTGCTGCGACAAAGAACCGATGAGATTTATTCTATTACTCATGTGAACGATTAGGTGCGGAGCTAGAAGGTTATCAGTAGAATCCAGTAATTTAGTTCAAATTTTATATATAAATATAAAATTTAAAACTCAATTACTAATAATTGATGTTGTTATCTTAGAATTTAACCCATAAAGTTTAGACAAAAAGCATGACATAAATTATTAGCAAAAACAAGAGCTCAAGTACAATTCGTTCTATTGGTGAATTCTAGTACATGTTAATTATGCAAGTGGGTCGAATATGTGCTTTAAGAATGGCAATTTGAGCCCAAACACATTTGACCCTCTCAACTCGTTTAAGGTTAGGCAGATTATTTAATTGAATTCAATCATCTTGACTTAGTTCATCTCAGCCAACCCGCCTATTTGACGCGAGCTTTCATGGGTGCATTTTCATATATACCCATTTTTGGAGATACCATTGAAGTTATACCCAAACCACATAAAATTTTGCAAAGTATAACCGCTCGGATCTGAAGTAGTTCAATCTCTTTAATGTAGCTTCAAAAATTAAATCTGAAGTTCTTCTATCTTTCAAATGCAACTTCACAATTTCGAATCTGAAGTAGTTCAATCTCTTCAATGCAAATTTAGAAATCAAATATGAAGTTCTTCTATCTTTCAATGTAACTTCAAAATTTTGAATCTTAAGTTCTTAAACATAAGCTTGTTATTCGAATTTCAACAATTCAAGTAATACACGGTTCAATGCCTAAATCTATTCCAAATAAGCTCATAATATGATAAAGAACAAATCTCAATCATCTAATTGTCAACCAACAACAATGTATACGGTTGAAATCGGGGCTACCCGATTTTACTATTTTATCGAGCCTGGTATGTTGCATCGAAAGTCAGCTCCGGCCAAATCATGGAGCTGATGTATTGAGTTCGAGATCGAGGTTGGGATTAATCGAAGCCAAGGGAGACAGACTCCGAGTAATGTCGAATATGGCTCGATAACGGAAGAACGAGATATCCGCGATTGGTCAAGGATCATAGCTCAAATCTCGGAACGGATCAAATCAAAAGCGGTTAATTAGCTAATTATGTGATTTTCTGATGTAATTAGAATCCTTCCATAAGTATAATTCCTCTGCTATATAAAGGGGAGTTCTAATCATTTGTAGGGGATCATCATTCGCAGAAATTATAGCAAATCAATTCTTTCTTACTCATTTATATTATTGTTCAAAAGTCTGTTCCATTTTTTACTGTTTCTTGCACTTACCAGTTCGAGGGTGTCTTGACTCGAGGGCTGGAGCTGTATTTAGAATACTGATTTGGTTTATTTATAATTCAATTCTATCATTTACTTTCATATTTATCAATCAATGTTGAGTGAAATCACGTATCCTTAAAATCACAATAGAAGTTTAATTGTTATCCAAATTTTAGGGTAAACAGTTTGACGCCCACAGTGAGGCTAAGGATGATAGTAATTGTTCAGTACTGATTCTGATAACACACACACTATTTTACACTTGTTCTTGTCAGTATTTTTGTTTTCAGGATAAAATATGTCAAACTCACAAACAACACCCACACATGGTGATAATAGCCTCGGATTTCACGGGGAAAACGACAATGTAGTTTGTCTAGAGGTCGAGGGAGCATCGATTGCCAACCCAGTCGACGTCAGTTCGCATATCGCCTTAAATGCAAATTTGAGTGCAGATCCCGAAGGGAGCGTACACAGATAAGGCTGATCTGGTGGTAGAGGTGCGCAAGGCGGAGGTGGTGGAGGAGTCAGCCTCCAAGTGATATTCGACATGCTAGAAGCTCAACAAGCCGCTATTACACAGGTACAAAATCAGCATCGAACGCCGAGTGGGGTCGAACCAGAAGTCGCCCTCGAATCGAGCCAGTACCAGAAAGATCAAATGCTAATGAATCGGGAACTGACCCCGCATTGATGAAGATGCTCGAGGAGATCACCAAACAAATTGAATTGAGAGAAAATAAAATTGAGGTAAATGATAAGAAAGTGGAAACGTACAACTCTCGGGTTGATCAGATACCGGGGGCACCACCAATTTTGAAAGGAATGGATTCGAAGAAGTTTGTACAGAAGTCGTTTCCTCCAAATGTGGCTCCGAAGACCATTCAAAGAAATTTCGTATGCCGGAAATCCCTAAGTACAATGGGACCACCGATTCCAACGAGCAAATTACCTCTTATACATGCGCCATCAAAGGAAACGATTTGGAGGATGATGAGATCGAATCTGTTCTACTGAAGAAGTTTGGAGAAACTCTATTGATGGGAGCAATGATTTGGTACCATAATCTACCGCCAAATTCCATCGATTCATTCTCCATGCTTGCGGATTCTTTTGTAAAGGCACATGCCGGGGCAATAAAGGTTGCGACAAGGAAATCAGACCTTTTCAAAAGTAAAATAGAAGGATAACGAAATCCTTCGGGAATTCGTGTCTCGATTCCAAATGGAACGCATGGAGTTACCACCCGTCACAGATGATTGGGCTGCTCAAGCCTTTAATCAGGGGTTGAATGAACAAAGTTCGATAGCGTCACGTCAACTGAAGCAGAACTTGATTGAATATCCGATGGTAACCTGGGCGGATATATATAATCGGTACCAGTCAAAGATCAGAGTCGAGGATGATCAACTGGGAACTCCTTCTGGCTTCGTATATCCGAACAAGCCTGTAAGTAGAAACCATAGAGACATCGATAAGGAACCTCGATCGAACAGAGACCGATATCAGCCGTACAATGCAGATCGCAGAAATGGCAGACCCGGACACAATTCCATCTGAAATGATCGAAGGGGCGATCGAGGACAAAGTTCTCGGGGACTCATGATCAAAAGTGTTTTTGATAAGCACGCCAATCCCACAGAGGCACCACAATTATCGGAGTATACTTCAATATCAATGCATCAGGTATTGTGTCGGCAATTGGAAGAATTAAAGATGCTAGGTGGCCTAGACCCATACAAACAGATCATTCCCAAAGAAATCCAAATATAATGTGCAAGTATAACGGCATGCATGGCCACAAAATTGAAGATTATAGACAACTGATGAAGGAGGTAGCCCGTCTATTCAACGAGGGCCACCTTCGAGAGTTCTTAAGTGATCGAGCCAAAAACCATTTCAGGGAAAGGGACGCCAACAGGAAAAACAAATAGGAAGAGCCACAACGTGATCCATATGATCGTCGGTGGGGTCGATATTCCACAAGGGCCCGTGCTCAAACACACTAAAGTATCAATTACTAGGGAAAACGGACCCGAGATTGTGTGCCATAAGGCACCGTATCATTCAACAATGAGGAAGCAGAAGGAATCTCTCAATCACACAATGATGCTCTGGTAATTTCTATCCTTATGAATAAGATTCAGGTTAAGCATGTATTAATTGATCCAGGGAGCTCGGCAAATATAATTCGTTCGAGGGTTATAGAGCAGCTCAGCCTGCAAGATCAAATCATACATGCAGCTCGAGTCCTGAATGGTTTCAACATGGCCAGCGAAAAACTAAAGGTGAAATCATTTTACCGGTGAACGTAGCTGGAACAATACAAGAAATCAAATTCCATGTAATCGAGGGCGACATGAGGTATAATGCCCTACTCGGAAGGCTTTGGATCCACAACATGAGGGCAGTCTCTTTGAATCTCCACCAAATGTTGAAATTTCCAACGCCGGACGGGGTGAAAAAGGTATATGGGGAGCAATATGATGCAAAAGAAATATTCACGGTCGATGAGGTGATACCGATATCGGCGCTTTTGACAACAAAGGGATCGGAGATCAAAGGAAAAAAGGAGGCCAAATGTTACACCCCATATTTTCATACGTGAAAGTACGCCATAAATAAATTGATGAAAGCTCGGAAATGAGATGTTACATCCCGCATTTTTGTACGTTAAAGTTTCGTCGTAAGTTAATCGATATAAGCTCGAAAATGAGATTGTTTTGGAATTATAAGTATTATGCTATTTCAACCAAGTGATAAGTAAATTTGTGAAGGTGGGAGGGTAAGAGAATCGAAGAAAATGAGTTTTCGTCGAAGTTTGACATTTTGAGAAAAAATACGGTCAGAGCTATAATACCCGGTATTTTATGGACTAGTGCCATACAAGGTACCACATGACCATAATAGTAAGGTGTATAAAGTGTGTTAAAAGTGAGTAATATTTAAGTAATTTGAGATAATTCCTAATTATGTGGATAATTGGATAATTATTGATTATAGTGGAAGATTATCAATTAATTAAGATGTTGGAGGTTAATTGTTTGGGAATGGATAAGCCCAACGTGGAAGCCACATATGAGCCACTAAGTGACTCTTAAGTCACTTTGCAAGGTGGAAACATTAAAGAGATAAGCATCTTATCTCATTTTTGGTGGAAAGATGCTATTAAGCCTTATGACTACAAAATGAAAAGGCTTCAGCAAATTAAGTTGCTCTCTAAATTCACAAAATGAAAAAGGGCTATGACTACAATGTACGATTGAAGCTTCAAAGGTCATGCAAGAATATGATCAATTCACGTAAATAGCTTCAGCAAGAGATTCATACGAAACTTCTTAGCATAATAGAAACGGGATTTTGCTATTCTAAGGGAATTCGGTGAAATCTTTCTCAAGAGTATCATACGGATTCTCCCCTACTTCGATCTGTCATCATGTGTTTTGCGAAAAACGTGTGTTAGAGGAATTGTCAAGAGAATCGGTTCAGGTATGTTAAGGCTAAACCTTTCCTTCATTTTGACATGATCTCGTAATTACATATGTTTGATAATGAGGCATAAAGAGAAGTTCATACTCCCGAATTTATGTACATTATCCCAGTCTCATAAGTTACACTATTCTCCCTTATCAGGACTTTATATTCAATTGAGTATTGTCTCTTTCCAGCCAAGAGAGAAGAGGTTCTATATATATATATATATATATATATATATATATATATATATATATATATATATATATATATATACACACACATAGTATTATAGTATTTTCACCACCATCGAGCTATAATCGGTGGGCAGGCTCCTATTGGGCAACCTCAGATCAAATGGTAAGTTATATACCGAGCCTACTGTGGCCGAGCGCCTATGAGCGAGCCCATAATGGCCGAGATACAGAGCCTAGTATGGCCGAATGCCTATGAGCGAGACTACTACGACCGAGCAGTTATATATACGAGCCCTATAAGGCCGGACAAATATTTTACTTACTATATTGAGAGAATTGAGTCAGTATCAACATGTAAGCATATCTTCCGATTATCTTTGACTCCAGTTACTTTCAGTTATTATATTCTCAGTTCAGTTTCAGCTTTCAGTTACTTTGTTACCTTACATACTGGGTACAATATTTCATACTGACGTCATTTTTGTCGCGGACACTGCATTTCATACGTGCAGGTTCAGACAGACAGACGAGTAGACCTCCTGAGTAGGTGTTTCCCGAGTTCATCTTGATCAGTAAGCTCCGTGTCCTTCGGAGTTGCCGGGTCTAGAGTTTTATGTTCATATCGTGTATATATGTATATATATATATTTTATGGATAGGTCGAAGTCTTGATCCGATCACAGTACCTCCATCAGTAGAGGCTTGTAGACATATCATGTCAGTTAGTGCAGTATGTTGGGCTTGTAAGCCTTGTATGTGTATTTTGTTGGTTTGATAGCTATAGTAGTTATGAAGGCCTTGTCGGCCCAGCTTTATATTGATGTTTAGTTAGCATTCACAATTTGTCTTGCAATGTGGCCCGGGGCCAAAGTATGACACTATATGTTCAGAGTCCCTTAGTCGCAAGTTGGTACGCAAGGATAGGTGAAGCACCGAGTGCCGGTCTCGCCCCCAGGTTCGGGGTGTGACATAAAATAGAAACCACAGGCACCACTCGACACAATCGAAAAAGCAGGGAATGGAAGAAGAGGATGACGACTACTGGATCCCTCGATCCTTCATTATTACCGAAGATTCCGATGCCACCAAATCAACAGTCGAAGAGCTGGAACATGTTATATTGATCGAGTACCTTCCCGAAGGAAAGGTATATCTAGGTACGGGTTTAACCCCCGAACTCAGGAAGAAACTCATTAAATTTCTTATTGATAATATGGATTATTTTGCTTGGTCCCACTTAGATACGACAGGGATCCCACCGGAGATAACAACATATCGATTGAGTCTGGACCCAAAGTTCAAACCGGTAAAACAAAAAAGAAGGCCCCAGTCCGAGGTAAAACATGCATTCACCAAGGACGAGGTAACTAAACTTCTTAAAATAGGATCTATTCGGGAAGTGAAATATCCTGAATGTTTAGAAAACGTAGTTGTAATCCCTAAAAAGGGGAACAAACTTAGGATGTGCGTAGATTATAAAAATTTAAACAAAGCATGTCCTAAAGACTCTTTTCCTCTGCCGAATATCGATTTTTTTCTCGACACCTACTCCGGGTACAATCAAATTCAAATGAACCCCGAGGATCAGGAAAAGACTTCATTCATCACTAAATATGGCACATATTGTTATAATGTAATGCCTTTTGGACTAAAAAATGCTGGTGCTACTTACCAACGCCTAGTGAACAAAATGTTTAAAGAAAAAATAGGTAAACCAATGGAGGTATATATTGAAAATATGCTACTTAAGTCCCTACGCGCAGAGGACCATTTAACACATTTGTAGGAAACCTTCAACATATTGAGAAAATACAATATGAAGCTCAATCCTGAGAAATGTGCCTTCGGGGCCGGTTCGGGCAAGTACCTCGGCTTTATGGTGTTGAATTGGGGAATTGAAATCAACCTCGATAAAATCAAGACGATCGAAGATATCACAATCATGGACAACATTAAGGCCGTACAAAGGTTAATAGGGCGAATAGCCGCCTTAGGCCAGCTGATCTCGAGGTCTTCAGATCGAAGCCATAGGTTCTTCTCGCTGCTCAAAAAGAAGATTACTTTTGCTTGGACCTTGGAATGCCAACAGGCGTCGTAAGAATTGAAGCAGTACCTCTCGAATCCACCATTGCTTTATTCTCCAAAAGCGGACGAACAACTCTACTTATACTTAGCAGTCTCGGAAGTCACGGTAAGTGGTGTCCTAGTTTGAGAAGAGCAAGGTACGCAATTTCTCATTTATTATGTTAGTCAAACTTTAGGCGAGGCCAAAACCCGGTAGCCACACTTAGAAAAATTGGCGCTTTCTCTAATAAGCGCCTCTAGAAAACTAAAATCGTATTTTCAGTGTCACCCGATATGTGTGGTGACCACTTATCCTCTTCGTAATGTTTTGCATAAGCCTGAACTTTTGGGCAGATTGTCCAAATGGGCCATCGAACTCAGCGGGTGTGATATCGAGTTTCAATCCCGAACGGCCATCAATTCTCAAATCTTAGCAGAATTCGTGGCCGACTTCACGCCAGCCCTCGTATCGAGGTTGAAAAGGAACTTTTGATAAAATCGGGTACATCATCGGGGGTGTGGACCCTTTTCACAGACGGCGCTTCGAATGTGAAGGGGTCATGGCTAGGCATCGTTTTAAAGCCGCCCACATGCAATACAATTAGGCAATCTATCGAAACTTCTAAGTTGACTAACAATGAGGCTGAGTACTAGGCCATGATTGCAGGTCTCGAATTGCTAAAATCTAGGGAGCGGAGGTCATCAAGGCCAAATGCGACTCCCTACTGGTGGTAAACCAAGTCAACATAACCTTCGAGGTTCGAGAGGATCGAATGCAGATGTACATGGATAAATTGAAAATAATATTACATCGATTTAAAGAGTGGACCTTACAGCATATACCTCGAGAATAAAACAGTGAGGCTGATGCCCTTGTAAATTTGGGGTCAGCGGTCAAAGACGACAAAATTATCTCAGGGACTGTTGTACAACTTTCGAAGTCAGTGATTGTAGAAGGCATGCCAAAATAAACTCCACGAGCCTAACTTGGGATTGGAGGAATAAATATATTGAGTACTTTAAGAACGGGAAACTCCCGTCGGACCCTAAGGAATCAAGAACTCTGTGAATGAAAGCTGAATGATTCACTCTAGCCGAAGATGGAACTTTATACAGAAGGATGTTCGATGGGCCGTTGGCAATGTGTTTGGGACCAGGAGACATCAATTACGTCCTGCGAGAAATTCACGAGGGTACTTGTGAAAACCATTCCGGTAACGAATCACTGGTTCATAAAATCATCAAAGCAGGATATTATGGGCCAATATGGAGAAAGACACTAAGGAATTCGTTCAAAAACATGACAAGTGCCAAAGGCATGCACCGATGATCCACTAGCCCGGAGAACAACTTCATTCAGTCTTATCCCCATGGACATTTATGAAATAGGGAATGGATATTGTCGGCCCTCCGCCATCGGCCCCAGGTAAAGCTAAATTCATTTTATTTATGATAGACTATTTCTCTAAATGGGTTGACGCACAGGCCTTCGAGAAAGTCAGAGAAAAAGAAGTTATAGACTTCATCTGGGATCACATCATATACCTATTCGGGATACCTACCGAAATCGTATACGACAATGGAAAACAATTCATCGGCAGCAAAATAACAAAGTTTCTCGAAGATCACAAAATAAAAAGGATCTTATCGACACCGTATCATCCTAGTGGGAACGGACAGGCTAAATCAATAAACAAGACCATCATTCAGAATCTAAAGAAAAGATTGAACGACGCCAAGGAAAAATGCAGAGAAATTTTACCCGAAGTCCTTTGGTCATATCGAACAACGTCAAAATCCAGTACGGGGTAAACACCGTTCTCCTTAGTATATGGCACCGAAGCCTTGATGCCGGTAGAAGTCGGGGAACCCAGCACTAGGTTTTGGTACACAATGGAAGAGTCAAATCACGAGGCTACGAATACGAGCCTCGAGCTACTAGATGAAAAATGGGAAGCCTCCTTCGTCCGAATGGCCACACAAAAACAATGCATCGAAGGGTATTATAATCTAAGGACCATCTTTCATCACTTTAGAATCGGGGACTTAGTTTGAGAAAAGTAACCCTCAACACTCGAGACCAAAATGAAGGAAAACTCGGTCCAAATTAGGAAGGACCGTATTAGGTCCTCGACATCATCAGAAAGGAATCCTACAAGCTTGTCACGATGAACGACAAACAACCACCAAATAATCGGAACATATCACTCCTAAAACTATATTATTGTTGAGGTATGACCTTCTCCTTTTTCATTTACATTTTATACTAACTTATTTCAGGTGTTCGAGAAAAGGCATCAAAGTTCTCTCCAAGCATGGAGTCCTTATGTCTTAAAGCACGCGTTGTACTTTTTTTCCCTTTGATTGATTTTTATCCCAAATGTGTTTTTCCAGCAAAGTTTTTAACGAGGCAACCATTTGTTCATGCTAACTTAGAGTACCCGAGGATTCTTTACAATCAACCTCGAATAATGGGGGGCATCACCCCCGGATATTATGTTTTCAATAAAAAATACTTCATGTCAACAAGGTCTCGATAGAAATTTTTTGTAAAGGACCAAACGGTCGAATGAACCGTGTCCATGTAGATTGCTCGAGACCTAGTGGCAAAACATGTACGCATGTATGAACTATTGAAAGAAGTATTTTTCCTTACCATATGTCTCGTGCCTCAATGAAATTTATACTTTACAAGTTTAATACTTATGATTTATTGAAAAAACTGGCTCAAGGGCCGATTACAACTAAACTTCAAACGATCAACCTCGTACTCGGGGACAGCCGTAAAAAATTGACATGTTCTAACTATTAAACTTTGAGACTATAAGACCTTAAAAGGGCAACCCTCGATTTTATAGGCCAAGGCCACCCTACTCGAGGACTTGGGAAAATAAGCCTAAGAGATAGACCCCAACACTACGGCCAAACTAACGCGCCTCGGAGACGTCCGAATTCCGCAATGAAAACAGGCATTCGAATTCCTTTATAAACCGGTTAAAAAGGCTACCCTCGGTAAAATAACCAAAGGGCTTTGATAATATTGGCCCTCGAAAAACCTTAAGAGGTATCGAACTGTTCGAACCTTCGAAAAAATTTAATACAAACTTGGGTTATGGCATAAAAAGCAAAGGGTTTCGATAATATTAGATCTGGAAAAAACCCAATGGTTAAAAACTTACTTCATGCTAAGGCATAACAAATTCCTATATGTTTAAATTTTTTACGCCGAAAAGGGAAAAAACCATTCTTCTGAGGTCATATCGGCCTGATTCAAAATCCTAAGGGCCACTATATTTTTTGAGTTCGAGAGTCCATCCTCACTCAACTAAAACCTAAGGGTTTTATTACTTCGAGCCCAAGCAAGTACTCACTCGACTACAAAGACTATATTAGCATGAATTTGGCCAAAATTCTTAAGTTTGACAAACTAATTTTCACAAGGCATGAAATGAATCAAAATTTTCACAAGTCAAAATCAATATGAAATTCAAAAAAGAAATTTTATATATATATATATGAACTAAAGTATTTACAAAGGACCAACCAGGGTCCTACACAAAAAAGAAAGAAAAATATAAAGATCCTAGCTATTTTCGGGGGTGACATCCTTCTCGAGGGCAGCTTCTTCCTCCGACCCCTCATTATTATCGGACCTGCTCTTGCTTCCATCATCATCATCATCAGCGCCATCATCGTCATCAGAAGAAGCCAATGCTTTAGCTCCAGTTTCGTCCTCTTTTGCCTTTTCTATCTCTTCGGTAAGATCGAAGCCTCGAGCGTGGATTTCCTCGAGGGTCTCCCTCCGATATTGGCATTTAGCAAGTTCGGCAATCCATATGTTTGAGTCTGAGAATTATCGGCAGCCTCCCTCACTTGGGCTTGAGCAGCCTCCGCATCGGCCCGGTAGATGGCCACCGTCTTCTCAGCCTTGGCCTTAGCTTTTTCCGCCTCAGCTTGGACCTTTGCAAGTTCAGAAGCCAGCTGAGCTTCGAGCTCTTCGATCTTCTTGGCCTGAGCCAGATACTTTTCCTTCACACTTCGAAGTTGGGCTTCGATTGACGACAACTGGGCCAGGGCAGTCTCTTTCTCAGCAGCAAGGCGGTCCATGCATTCCTTCCACTTGTAGGAGTCTGCCTTCACTCGATCGACCTCCTCCCGGAATAGCTCAATCCTCTAGATCTTTTGCTGCAGTTGTGATATTGAAGTTTTAGCCCCCATTCCTGAATCAAGTCTATGATATTTCAAAAGTGTCATTACCTGCTCGTCCATCTCGTTTTACTCCTTGTGCGCTTTAGCTAAATCAGCTCGGAGGTATTTAATCTTCTCGTCTTTCTGCCTGCAGTGAAGCTTGAGAGCATTCCTCTCTTCTGAAAGCCTTTGGAGATCGGCCTCGAATTGACTCAATTCATCCAGGGGAATAGAGAAATCCTGTATAAAAAAGGAAAGGAGTTAGACAAAAACAGAAAAAACAAAGGAAAGCTACATCTACAAAAGAATTTAAACTTACTCGGATCAGGAGACGTTGGGCCTCTTCGAAGAGGTTGGATGCATCACTAATATCGGAGGCATCCTCGATCCCGGTAAAGCAATCCCGAACAGGATCCTTCCCGCCGGGGACTTCGCCTACTTCGGGAGTCCTCATAGCTTGAGCATCCCGTATAGCCTCTTCGAAAAAGGTAGGAAGGGATGGAGAGTGACTTACTGTCATTGCCCCAAGCAAGTCACTCTGGGCACTCTGTTCAACTCGAGGGGTCTCGGGACCAGCCCCCTCTGATATGCTCACTGTTTGACGAGTAGCAGCCTCGACCTCGGATGATTTGGGGACTCTGCCCGAATCCTTCTTCAAAGCCTCCTCAGCACGAGGCGGGGCCTCACTTGTCTCCAACAATTCAATGGCCTTGGAGGTCTCGATGGATTTTCTCACTCGGGTCATGAGCATCGAGTCACTATCTACATTTTCTTCCTCTTACTCCCTTAATTCCTGAACTACATGGGCAGGGAGAGAAGCAGCGGTTGTCCTCGATTTGCTAATCGAGCCCTTTTTCTTCTTGTTCTTAGGATCTTCGGAGGTCGAGGCCCTTTTTCTCTTATTGTCCCTCTCCCTCTCCGGCTTCGGAGCCAGAGCCGGAGCCAAAGCCTCCTTCTCACTAGACGGAGGCCTCAAGGCTGCATCCTTGTTCATGCTTGCACAAGAAGAAACTACGTAAGTATAAAGGGTAAAATAGGAAGCTTACCATGGTTCTTTGCTTCCCATCAGCCTTTTGCCAAATCGCGCCAACAACGCTCAGCATAAGTAGAAGCCGAAGCCAAGTTTCGGACCCAACTTTCAAGGTTAGGAATCGCTCAAGGCATCCAAACAACCGCCGCATGATGAAAGAAGGCATTAAATAAAGCAGAAAAATAGAAAGAAGCATCAAAATCGACAAGCGAAATAACACTTACGCTTCGAGTTCCATTTTTCGGGAAATGGCACCTTCTCCTTCGGGATGAGATCGGAGGTCCTCACCCGAACAAATCGACCCATCCATCCTCGGTCTTTGTCCTCGTTGATGCTCGAGAACAAAACTTTGGTTGCCCGACGTTGCAGTTTGATCAACACTCAACAGATATGGGGGTTGTATAACCTGATGAGGTGATTGAGGGTGAACGACAACCCCTCGGCTCTGCTTGTGAAGAATGGGAACATGATCACTATGCGCCAAAAGG
The DNA here is from genome assembly GCA_005239525.1 of Nicotiana knightiana. NCBI lineage: Eukaryota > Viridiplantae > Streptophyta > Magnoliopsida > Solanales > Solanaceae > Nicotiana > Nicotiana knightiana. Next base: position 46,549 of record ML430610.1, on the reverse strand, counting down.
AGGGGTGTATTTGGCCTAAAGTCACTTGGTATTGATGACAAAAGTCAACGATGGTAGGATATAGAGGGCTCAACGTGAAAGGGTAAGTGTAAACACTTAGGTACCCTTCCACGTGAGTAATGATGCTCTCTTCAGGGGATGGATCTTTACCAATTTTTCCCCCAGTTGCAATCTCCTTTGATTTTCTCGAGATACCCCATGGTTATCGAGCAGATATATCTCGACACGTGCTCACACCAACCAGGGACTGATGGAGGTTTCTCGGTCTTGAAATAAGACTTAAGGACACACGGGTCGGGAACACACTCCTTAGGGAGCGGATCCACCGGCGTTTTATTGCCGACTGGCCGTGAAGAAGAAGAAAAAGAAGAAGAAGAAGCATTTTCCTTTTTGCGGAACCGTTTTAGATGTTTTCGCCATTGTATGAGTCAAAGAAAGAAGAACATAGTAAGGTTTGGTGTTTGGAGATTGGCGGTGAAACTTGAAGATTAATGGAAGAGAAGAATTTGAGAGAGGTAAAAGCTTAGAGAATTGGATGAAGGTAAAGTTTGATTCAATGGGGAGAAGGCATATCTATGGATATACGGCAACGATTCAATAGCACTAGTGGTCGACCACTAACTAACGCTCATTAATGGTTTGGGGAACTGAACTGACGGGACGTATCAGTCACTTCTATCGCTTACATCACGGGGATGACATCATAATTTATCGAAGCCAAAAAGAATTGAGGGTATCAGTTCGTTTCTTGTCACTACACTCCAAGAAACGAGGGGACTATCTGTATACGGTTGAAACCGGGGCTACCCAATTATTCTATTTTATCGAGATTGATACGTTGAATCGAAGGCCAGCTCCGGCCAAATCATAGAGATGAGGTATTGAGTTCGAGATCGAAGTCTCTTTCAAAATCGAGGTTGGTATTAATCGAAGCCAAGGGATACTGTCACGACCCAAATCTACCAGGTCATGATGTCGCCTAACGTGGAACTAGGAAAGCCGAATCTTCCATTAAAACAACCAGATATTTCAAAGTAAAGATTTTCATTAAGTCATTAATCAACACAACATTATAATAGAAGTCTGAATAACACAGTGCGGAAAGAAAAAGCCCAACATGAGGGTGTCACAAGTCATGAACATCTACTGAAAACTGTCTGAAAATGTTAAGACTAATATAGTCTGGGAAAAACTACTAATAACAGCTAAAGGAATATGGAAGGGAGAAGAGCAGGGTTGCGATTGCCATGCAACTACCTTTCTATCCCCACAAATCTGCGTTGGATGACAATCAACAATCTCTGGCACATCTAGCAACCCCTGGATCTGCACACAAGGTGCAAGAAGTAATGTGAGTATGCCAACTCAGTAAGAAATAAAGGTAAATAAAAACTAAGCGGTAAGAAACACATAAAATCCACGTCATGAAATCTCACTAAGTACAACATGCTTTCAAATCGGTAAATGAGTTAAATCATCTCGTTTTAAACCCAATTTCGGTAAAAATCATTTAAAGGTATTATTCAATGGTTTTCAACAGAGGTTCAATGAAATTTAGAATAAAAATGATGAAAGTCATAAGCAGCCCTTGGGCAAACACAAAACAAAAACCGTCATCGGGCACAACGTCACCCAAAATCAACCCCTCGGGCAAACCTCACAGTCACTCGTAAACAGCCCCTCAGGCACAACATGAATCAAGAAAAGCCCCTCGGGAAAAAGCATCATATCACTCACTCAGGGTACCCGCGCTCACTGGGTGTGTACAGACTCTAGAGGGGCTCCTACAGCCCAAGCGCTATAACAATCCACCTCGTGGCATAATCAATCAGGCCCTCGGCCTCTCAAAATCATAAATCAGTAACTACATACTGCGGCGCACAGCCAGTTCCCATAATATCCTCACAACATAGGCCCTCGACCTCACTCAGTCAGAAACCTCTCAAGCCGCACGGGCAATCAGTAAAAGAATAGGGTGCTCAGCCCAAAAATATCATTTTTATGCATCAAAATGGAGTTATGAAATCAGTAAACAAAGCATGACTGAGTATAGATCTAAGGTCCAAACCTCTTTGGCACAAGGCCCAAATATGGCGTTTAGCCCAATTTATAGTAGTTCTTTATAAATACAATAGTATCAAATGGTTTTCAGTCAAATACGCAACTTTATAGTTGCTACAGGACGGACAAAATTACAATCTCAATGGTGCACGCCCACACGCTTGTCACCTAGCATGCGCGTCACCTCAAAAATGGTGAAACAATGTGAAAATCCAGGGTTTCATACCCTCAGGACAAGATTTACAATCATTACTTACCTCAAATCGGATAAAAATCTACTTCGAAAGGCCTTTGCCGCTCCACTTCGCAACAAATCATCCCGAATCTAACCAAAATCAGTATTATATCATTAATATATACTAAAGAAACAAAGCCCACATAAAATTTATCACTAAACCACAAATCTCAAAATTGGCCAAACCCGACCCTCGGACCCACGTCTCGGAATCCGACAAAAATTATGAAACTAGAATCCTCATTGACTCACGAGTCTACCCATATCATATTCCTCAAAATCTGACATCAAATGGCCATTCAAATCCCAAAAACCAATTCTCTAATTTCAAGCCCTAATTTTTCCCAATTTCCACCCTAAATTCCCAACTTAGATGATAAAAATCCAGACACAATCATGGAATTTGACCAAAATCAAGTGAAGAACACTTACCTCAATCACTCATCTGAAAAACCTCTCTAAAATCGCCTTCTCTCGAGCTCTCTATTGAATTTTGCAATTATGAACTCAAACCCTCATTTTGAACCTTTTAAAATCAGCCCAGATAATTCTTCATCGCGATCGCGGAAAAAGCCTCGTGATCGCGAAGCACAAATAATGCTACCCCTCGATAACCTTACACAATCGCGTAACTCCCACGCGTTCACGAACTTAGACCACACAGACCTACGTGACAGCGGCTAGCTTTACGCGGTCGCGTAGAGAAATTGCCTCGACCTTTCCCCAGCTCACCCTCTTCTACGCGAACACGACCCTGGCCACACGTTCGCCAAGCACTGCACCACACACATACGCGATCGCGACCTAACCTCTGCGATCGCATAGAACAATACCAACGCAACCCCTATTAAGCCTACGCGATCGTGACCTCCACTTCGCGATCGTGAAGAACAAATCTTCTGCAACAAAACACCAGAAAATTTGCCAACTTTTCCTGTCCAAAAATGACCCGCTGAGCATCCGAAACATACCTGAGGCACTTGGAACCTCAACCAAACATACCAACACATCCCATAACACCATTGAAACTTAGTCGAACCTTCGAATCGCTCAAAATAACATCAAAAGACCAAATTAACCCCGAATTCAAGCCTAAGGATTTCTAAACTTCCAAAAATTTGCCAACGATGCCGAAACCAACCAAACCACGTCCGAATGACATGAAATTTGGCACACACGTCAAAAATGACACTACAAAACTACTCCAACTTCCGAAATTCCATTCCGACTCCGATATCAAATTTCACTGCCGACCGGAAATTGTCAAATTTCCAATTTCGCCAATGCAAGCCTAATTCTACCCCGGACCTCCGAATTACATTCCAAACACATTCCTGTCACTACCCAAACCGATGGGCCGCGACGGGTTCCTGAGTCCTGCCTATCAAACACCTATAAACATGTGTCAAAAATATGAACCTGAATAACATCTGCTGAATTACGATAACATTATACAGAATGAAATCTGCACAAAAAATCATACATACATATACGTACAACATACGTATGACATGCCGACAAGGCTACTATAGACAAATATACATCTCAAAACTGGAAGCCGTCAAGGCCACATACTATCCAACTAGACATACTGTCTACAGACTTCTAATAGAAACATAACTGTATAAAGACAGGTCTGAGCCACGTCATACCCATATATATCTATATACAGACGTATCGTACCAAAATCAAAAGTAGCTCCGGATCAACTAGAGCACTCCAATTCTCGTTGATCAGGGATCCTAAGAAGGGGGACCGTCAGTTCGCCTACCTTTACCTGCAGGCATGAAACACAGCGTTCCCAGGCAAAAGGGACGTCAGTACGAATAATGTACTGAGTATGTAAGGCACATAAATAAATACATAAGAGACATGGAAGAGATATAGAGTAATTGACTCAACCTGTATGTCTGGATAACTCTGTAATAATAAATCACTTTTAGCATCATGCATATGCGTATGAATGTCATGGTGTGCATAGGTATATGTTTCATAACATCATCAGCCTCTGAGGGCATCCCATCATAT
>ML430610.1:0-41420 GCA_005239525.1 Nicotiana knightiana | reverse complement strand
ATATATATATATATATATATATATATATATATATATACACTTAAATATATACGCGTATATAATGTCGTTTGAGTATACATACATATATACGCGTATATAACGCCGTTTGAATCATATTTCAGCCATTGTGGGCAACATCATCATCATATACCAGCTGATCAGGTGGTGGTGTGTATATAACGTCGTAACCTTTTCTCATATCCCATATAAATATGTTTACATATATACGCGTATATAACGCCATCCGGTCATGGGTCTATGCACATGTATGAAATGCATGAAAAGTACGTAATAATGTCCATATTTCTTCCGGATAAACTTTTCCAACTGCGTATTATTCTGAGACCCATGAACAGAAAATAATAATAATTCTCATGGGGAATCAAGAAGATAGACACCCCTACTATTTCCATGAATATAGTAATTTATAAAAACTGTGTATTGCTCGTTTCTTCAGTATAATTTGTACCATTCCAAAAGAAAGAAGGGATAGCCTTAACATACCTGGAGTAGGGAAAAAATCCATATAATATTCTTGTACGAGAATTTAATGCAAGAAATATCGTTGCTAAAGTCTTGTTTCTAACGTTCTGTTGGTGTCTTTGTTTGCAAGAATTGAAAAATAAGCTTTGTTGAAAGCTTGAAAATGGCCAACATTTTCCAGGAAATGTTAAGAAGGCTAATGTTTGTTTTGGGTTGCAAAGTGCCAATACCTTTGACTTGTAAAGTTACTAAGGTTCTTATTGCTTAAAGCTTTTGAAATAGCTAAACTTCTTTGGATTGTAAAGATTTGTATAGTGATAATAAGAAATAATGTGTCTCTTTCTTTACTAATCTAGTTGCCACCTATCCAAGACGACTAAAGAGTCACTTGTCTTAGGTTGTGGCCAATTGCCACGTTTTTGGAGAGGTGGGGTGAGAATTATTAATCTTTATCCACTTATTAGTTAATTAGGTAATGTCCTATTACCCGGTAATTAATTAATTATCCGTATAATTTAAAAATTACCATAAATTCCTTAAAATTCTACTTACTTTTAATATACTTCATATATACTTTATACATTACACTAACGTGGTCATATGGTACCTTGCATGATACTAGTTCATAATTATCGGGTATTATCGCTCGACCCATATTTTATCCCAAATTGGCCATTTTCAACGAAACTCGTTTTCTTTAATTCATGTACCCCTTTATCCTTCATAATACTTATTTATCGCTTGTTATAAATAGCGTAACTACATTAACCTCAGGATAATCTCATTCCCAAGACTACATCGATTAACCGAAGACGAAACTTTTAACATACGAAAACGCGAGATGTAACATCCTTCCCCCCTTAGAAACATTCGTCCTCGGGTGTTTAACCTTTCGGGATTTATATAACCTTGGTAGAGTCGCCCTTGTAACAACGCTACTACCAACTCTTCTTGTAGAAACCCAATAATTTAACGCCATATAGGACCACAATCATTAATAACGACGATGGCCTCACATGACCAATAACTATATCTAGCACAAAAGTTTGTACACGCACCTTGAGGTTATGACATCTCAATCAGAACTTTATCTGGAAGAGGAAATAAGTAGTGATATCTAGACTTCATGTCTTCCTCGGCCTCCCAAGTCATTTCTTCCACATTGTTGTTTCTCTAAAGTACTTTTATGGAGGCTACCTCCTTATTCTGTAGCTTGCGGATTTGTCGGTCTAGGATGGCAACAGGAATTTCCTCATATGACAAGTCCTCTGTAATCTGTACATCATCCGTGGGCACCACTCGGGTAGGATCACCAATGCACTTCCGTAACATAGATACGTGAAAAACTATATGGATAGACTCCAACTCTGAGGGCAATTCTAACTCATAAGCTACTTGGCCAACTCCCCGAATAATCCTATAAGGCCCAATATATCGTGGGCTAAGTTTGCCTTTCTTGCCAAACCTCATCGCACCCTTCATAGGTGACACCTTTAAGAATACCCAGTCATCACCCTCGAACTCTAAATCTCGTCGCCGCACGTCTGAATATGACTTCTGACGACTCTGAGCTGTCAATAGTCGATCACGGATAAGCTTTACTTTTTCTATGGCTTGCTGAACCAAGTCTGGCCCATGTAATCCAGATTCTCCAACATCGAACCACCCTATAGGCGACCTACACTTCCGTCCGTAAAGAGCTTCTTATGGAGCCATCTGAATACCAGAATGGTAGCTATTATTATACGCGAACTCAATAAGCGGCATATAATCACCCCAGCTACCTTTGAAGTATACCACACAAGCTCGTAGCATATCCTCCAGTGTTTGAATAGTAGGCTCAGCATGTCCGTCTGTCTGGGGATGAAATGCTTTACTAAGACTTATTTGAGTCCCTAATCCCTTTTGGAAGGACCTCCAGAAGTTAGCTGTAAATTGAGCTCCTCTATCCGAGATAATAGATACAGGGACACCATGTACTCGTACTATTTCCTTGATATAAAGTCTCGCATAATTTTCTGAGAAATATGTAGTTCTAACGGGCAGAAAATGGGTTGACTTTGTAAGCCTATCAAAAATCACCCATATCGAATCGAACTTATGCTGGGTACGAGGTAAGCCTACGATGAAGTCCATATTGATTATCTCCCATTTCCAAGTTAGAATATTCATAGCCTGCAAAAATCCACGGGGTTTTTGATGCTCAATCTTAACCTACTGACAGTTAGGACAGTGAGCAAAAAATTCTGCTATATCCTTTTTCATTCCGTCCCACCAATATATTTCCCTGATGTCATGATACATCTTTGTTGCTCCTGGATAGATAGAATAACGAGAATAGTGAGTTTCTTCCATAACCAGCCTACGCAGCCCTGCAACATTAGGCACACACAACCGCCCTTGATATTTGAGGACTCCATCTTCTGTAATTGCAAATGGTGTCTTCTCCTTCTGAAGGTTGGTGTCCCTATGACGAACTAACACATGATCCTCGTATTGGCGTTCTTTTACTTCAGTTACTAAAGAGGATGTTCTCGTATCTTGAATAGTAATTCCAATATCACCTGAATCCAGTAACCGAAATCCAAGACTAGCTAGTTGATGAACCTCACGATCTATTCCCCTCTTTTCTGGCTGCAAATACGATAGGCTACCCATAGATCTATGGCTGAGGGCGTCAGCTACTACATTCGCCTTCCCCGGATGGTATAAAATTTCAACGTCATAGTCTTTAAGTAGCGACGTAGATTCAATTCCTTTTACTTGAAGATGTACTGGAGGATCTTATGATCCGTATAGATATCAACATGAATGCCATACAAGTAGTGCCTCCACATCTTTAGTGCATGAATCACCGCAGCAAATTCTAAATCATGGGTCGGGTAGTTCTTCTCGTGCTTTCTTAGTTGTCTAGAAGCATAAGCCACAACCTTACCATGCTGCATCAGCACACAACCCAATCCAATGCCTGAAGCATCGCAATAGATAACATAACCATCGGTCCCTTCTGGGAGCGTTAGAACTGGTGCTAAAGTTAAACTGTCCTTTAATGCCTGGAAACCCCATTCACAAGCATCAGTCCATTGAAACTTTTCTCCCTTCTGAGTCAACTTTGTTAAAGGTTCTGAAAGGGAAGAAAATCCTTCCACAAATCTCCTGTAATAACCCGCCAATCCAAGAAAGCTACGAACCTCTGTCGGGGTTGTGGGCCTAGGCCAAGTCTTTAGTGCCTCAATCTTTTGTGTATCCACTCAGATGCCTTCACCCGAAATGATATGCCCAAGGAAAGTTATAGAGTTCAACCAGAATTCACACTTAGAAAATTTTGCATACAACTTCCTTTCTTGTAGAACTCTGAGCACAGTACGTAGATGACCAGCATGCTCATCCTCTAAACGAGAATATACCAATATATCGTCAATAAATACAATTACAAACAAATCTAAGAAAGGCCTGAACACACGGTTCATCAAATCCATGAATACTGCTGGGGCATTGGTCAGACCGAACGACATAACCCGAAACTCAAAGTGCCCATATCTAGTCCTGAATGCTGTCTTCGGAATATCTTCATCCTTAACCCTTACCTGATGGTACCCGGACCTCAAGTCTATCTTTGAAAAGCACTTGGCACCTTGCAACTGATCAAATAAGTCGTCAATCCTCGGGAGCGGGTACTTATTCTTGATCGTCACCTTATTCAGTTGCCTATAATCAATACACATTCGTAAGGAACCATCTTTCTTCCTTACAAACAACACAGGTGCTCCCCACGGTGACGTACTAGGTCCGATAAAACCTTTTTCAAGCAAGTCCTTTAGTTGTTCTTTCAACTCTTTCAGCTTTGCGGGGGCCATTATATAGGGAGGAATAGATATTGGGTGAGTATCTGGTAGTAGGTCAATAGAAAACTCAATTTCTCTCTCTGGCGGGAGACCTGGAAGTTCATCAGGAAAGATATCTGGGAACTCATTTACCACAGGGATGGACTGAATGGTTGGTGACTCTACTTCCACATCCTGAACCCGAACTAAGTGATAAATACAAACCTTTCTGATCATCTTCCTTGCCTTGAGATAGGAAATAAGTCTACCTCTCGGCGATGCCGTGTTACCTTGCCACTCCAAAACAGGCTCCCCTGGAAATTGAAACCGGACTATCCTTGATCTACAATCAATGTTGGCATGACAAGAAGCCAACCTATCCATACCCATTATAACATCAAATTCTACCATATCTAACTCAATTAAGTCTGCTACGGTAGGTCGACCAGCTATTATTATACAACCCCTATATACCTGCTTAGCTATCACCGGATCCCCAATATGTGTAGATACCTCAAAAGGTTTAACCAACTCAGGTTTTATTTCAAACTTACTAGCAACCAATGGAGTAACGTATGATAAGGTGGAACCTGGATCAATCAGTGCATATACATCATAGGAGGAGACTGATAATATACATGTAACAACATCAGGCAATGACTCTTGGTCCTGTCATCCTGCCAACGTATAAATGCGGTTCTGAGAGCTGATCGAGCTAGATGCTCCGCCTATGCCTCTACCACGACTCATTGGTGCATGGGGACATTGTCCAGGGGGGCGTACTGATGATGATGATCCAGCTACAGATCCCGCTGGCTGAGCTACACTTGCATCACCTCTCATCGAACATTCCCTCATAACGTGGCCCGGATAACCACAAGTATAACAAACACCTAATCCCATACGACATTGTCCGGAATGTTGCTTACCACATTGAGTACATCGTGGCAAGGGTGGCCTCATCTGATTTGACTCACCCCTATACTGAGAACCTGAGGCCCTAAAATTCTGACCAGGCCCTGAATATGTAGCATGATCAAATCTCTTATTCCCAAATTGAGGGGGCACGCTAGCCGAGGGCTGGGATGGATATCTCGAATACTGCTGCCTTTGACCACCTCGAAACTCACCAGAAGGACCCGAAGACCTCGCTCTCTTATTTTGGGCCCTATCATGTTCACGGTCGGTCCTCTATTTCTGTTTACGCTCCTCTACACCCTGAGCGTATGCCTGCATACGAGACATATCCATGTCTGGATGAAGTGAAACCAACATACAATCGTTAAGCAAGTAAGGCTCTAATCCCATCACGAACCGATGAACCCGATCCTCCATCTTAGATACAATAGTGGGAGCATACCTAGCCAATGAATCAAACTGAAGACTGTACTCCCGAACACTCATGTTTCCCTGCCGAAGGGTCAAGAACCTATCAACTCTGGCTCACCTAAGCTCTGGTGGTAGATAATGACGAAGAAAAGCTTTTGTAAACTCCTGCCATACCGCTAGAGGGGCATTCTCACCTACGAACAATTCCCAAGACTCGTACCAATTAACTGCAACATCTCGGAGTCTATAGGAAGCTAGCTCAACTGACTCAGTCGCAGTTGCCTTTATTACCCGTAATGTCCTCTGCACTCTATCAATAAATACTTGAGGGTCCTCATTCGAGTCTGCTCCAGTGAATACCGGAGGGTATAAATTAATAAAGTCACGAACCCTCGCACTCACGGACCTATCTGCGTGACCGATACTAGTTTCCTGACGCCGAGCCTGTGTGGCTACTAATCGGGTCAATAACTGAAAAACATCTCTCATCTCCTGACCCGGTGCATCCGGCTGAGGTGCTGAATGTACAGGGGCGGGCGCTGAAGCTGGTGCCCTGCGGAGCTCTTCTGGAAAAGGCGGGGTATGTGAAGTCTAAGATGGAACCTCACCATGAGATTCTCCCCGAGCCCTGGTAACTCGTGGCGCTCGACTAGTTGTCTCACCAGCCACGGACTTTCCCTTCCGGGCGGCCATACTCTTTGGGGGCATTGCTGACAATATAACGTATCGTTAGGAACATGAATTCTTGTATTGCACGATCTGAGATAAAAAGAGAGGATATCATCCTATATGTCCTGTAGGCTCCCGTTTATAAGTGTGGTGCACGACACACCCATAAACAAGAATCTACTAGACACGATCTATAGATAACCCTAGGACAGAACTTATCTAATACCACTTCTGTCACGACCCAAACCGATGGGCCGCGACGGGTGCCTGAGTCCTACCTGTCAAACACCCCTAAACATGCGTCTAAAATATGAACCTGAATAATATCTGTTGAATTACGAGAAAATTATACATGAATGAAATCTGCACAAAAAGGCATACATACATATACGTACAACATACGTAGGACAAGCTGACAAGGCTGCTATAGACAACTATAAATCTCAAAACTAGAAGCCGGCAAGACCACATACTATCCAACTAGACATACTGTCTACAGAACTCTAATAGAAACATAATTGTATAAAGACGGGTCTGAGCCACGTCATACCCATATATATCTATATACAGACGTATCATACCAAAATCAAAAGTAGCTCCAGATCAAGTAGAGCACTCCAACTCTCGCTGATCAGGGATCCTAAGAAGGGGGACCGTCAGTTCGCCTACCTGCACCTGCGGGCATGAAACGCAGTGTTCTCAGGCAAAAGGGACGTCAGTACGAATAATGTACTGAGTATGTAAGGCACATAAATAAATACATAAGAGACATGGAAGAAATATAGAGTAATTGACTCAACCTGTATGTATGGATAACTCTGTAATTATAAATCACTTTTAGCATCATGCATATGCTTATGAATGTCATGGCGTGCATAGGTATATGTTTCATAACATCATCAGCCTCTGAGGGCATCCCATCATATCATATCGGCCACTGTGGGCAAAATCATCATCGTATACCAGCTGATCAGGTGGTGGTACGTATATAACGACATAACCTTTCCCATATCCCATATACATATATATACATACATATATACGCGTATATAATGCCGTTTGAATATACATACATATATACGCGTATATAACGCCGTTTGAATCATATTTCAGCCACTGTGGGCAACATCATCATCATATACCAGCTGATCAGGTGGTGGTGCGTATATAACGCCGTAACCTTTTCCCATATCCCATATACATATATTTACATATATACGCATATATAACGCCATCTGGTCATGGGTCAATGCACATGTATGAAATGCATGAAAAGTACGTAATAATGTCCATATTCCTTCCGGATAAACTTTTCCAACTGCGTATTATTCTGAGACCCATGAACAATAATAATAATTCTCACGGGGAATCAATATTATAGACACCCCTACTATTTCCATGAATAGAGTAATTTATAGAAACTGTGTATTGCTCGTTTCTTCAGTATAATTTGGACCATGCCAAAAGAAAGAATGGATAGCCTTAACATACCTGGAGTAGGGAAAAAATCCGTATAATATTCTTGTACGAGAATTTAATGCAAGAAATATCGTTGCTAAAGTCTTGTTTCTAACGTTCTGTTGGTGTCTTTGTTTGCAAGAATTGAAAAATAAGCTTTGTTGAAATATTGAAAATGGCCAACGTTTTCCAGGAAATGTTAAGAAGGCTAATGTTTGTTTTGGGTTGAAAAGTGCTAATACCTTTGACTTGTAAAGTTCCTAAGGTTCTGATTGCTTAAAGCTTTTGAAATAGCTAAACTTCTTTGGATTGTAAAGATTTGTATAGTGATCATAAGAAATAACATGCCTCTTTCTTTACTAATCTAGTTGCCACCTATCCAAGAAGACTAAAGAGTCACTTGTCTTAGGTTGTGGCCAATTGCCCCGTTTTTGGAGGGGGGGGGGGTGAGAATTTAATCTTTATCCACTTATTAGTTAATTAGATAATCAATTACCCGCATAATTTAAAAATTACCATAAATTCCTTAAAATTCTACTTATTTTTAATATACTTCATATATACTTTATACATTATACTACCGTGGTCATATGGTACCTTGCATGGTACTAGTTCATAATTATCGGGTATTATCGCTCGACCCATATTTTATCCCAAATTGGCCATTTTTAACGAAACTCGTTTTCTTTAATTCATGTACCCCTTTATCCTTCATAACACTTATTTATCGCATTTTATAAATAGCGTAACTACATTAACCTCAAGATAATATCATTCCCAAGACTACGTCGATTAACTGAAGACGAAACCTTTAACGTACGAAAACGCGAGATGTAACATCCAATTCCTAAGTCCAAAATCACCTAGTGAACCTATTCGATCCATTAAACCCTAATCCAAGGTCGTTTACTCATAAGACAACTTCCAAATTAAGAGACTAAGTGTCTCATTCCTCTCCAAAATCACTCCGAACCCGAGCCAACCAACCCGACACAACATAATAGAGCTGGAACACATATAATGAAGCAGAAATGGGGAAAACGGGGCTAAAACTCTCGGAACGACCGATTAGGTCGTTACATTCTCCCCCTCTTAAATAAATGTTCGTCCTTGAACGAGTTTAGAAACATACCTGAAGTGTCAAATAGGTGTGGATATCTCCTCCGCATCTCCTGCTTGATCTCCCAGGTAGCCTCCTCCACCGGCTGCCTTCTCCACCGGCTGCCTTCTCCACTACACCTTGACTTAAGCTATATCCTTTGACCTCAACCTTCGGACCTGCCGGTCCAAAATAGACATTGGCTCCACATCATAAGTCATATCACCCTCTAACTGAACCGTGCTGAAGTCCAAAACATGGGACGGGTCACCAACATACTTCGAAAGCATGGAAACGTGAAACACTGGATGCACACTCGACAAGGTGGGTGGAAAAGCAAGTCTATAAGCCACCTCCCTTACCCTCTGAAGCACCTCAAAAGGCCCAATGAACCGGGGCCTCAACTTGCCCCTCTTCCCAAACCTCATAACACCCTTCATGGGTGGAACCTCCACCAGAATCTTCTCCCCAACCATGAAAGATACATCACAGACCTTCTTGTCCGCATAACTCTTCTACCTAGACTGTGCCGTGCGAAGCTGCTCCTGAATCAACTTCACATTATCTAAAGCATCCTACACCAAATCTGTACCCAAGAGTCTAGCCTTACCCGGCTCAAACTAACCGACCGGAGATCTACACCTCCTCCCATATAAAGTCTCATATGGAGCCATTTGAATACTCGACTGATAACTATTATTATATGCAAACTCCATGAGTGGCAGAAACTGGTCCCATGAACCCCCAAAATCAATAACATAGGAACGCAACATGTCTTCTAGTATCTGAATAGTGCGCTCGGACTGCCCGTACGTCTGAGGGTGAAAAGTTGTGGTCAACTCAACCTGTGTACCCAACTCCCATTACACGACCCTCCAAAACTGTGATGTGAACTGAGTATCTCTATAAAAAATGATGGAAACTGGGACACCATACAACCGAATAATCTCCCGGATATAAATCTCAGCTAACCGCTCCGAAGTGTAAGTAGTGCCAACAGGAATGAAGTGCGCGGACTTGGTCAGCCGATCCACAATAACCCAAATAGCATCAAACCTCCTCGAAGTCCGTGGGAGACCAACTACAAAGTCCATGGTGATTCGCTCCCTCTTCCACTCCGGAAGATCCAACCTTTGAAGCAATCCACCTGGCCTCTGGTGCTCATACTTGACGTGCTGACAGTTGAGACACCGAGCTACAAATCCAACAATATCTTTCTTCCTCCGCCTCCACCAATAATGTTGTCTCAGATCCTGATACATCTTAGTGGCACCCGAATGGATGGAATATCGCGAGTTGTGGGCCTCCTCAAGGATCAACTCCCGAAGCCCATATACACTAGGCACGCATATCCGACCCTGCATCCTCATCACACCATCATCACCAATAGCTACATCGCTGGCATCACCTCGTCGGACCCTATCCTGAAGAACGAGCAAGTGTGGGTCATCATACTGGCGCTCTCTGATACAGTCATAAAGAGAAGACTTGGAGACCACGCAAGCCAATACCCGACTGGGCTCCGATATATCTAATCTCACAAGCTGGCCTGCTAAGGCCTGAACATCAAGTGCTAAAGGTCTCTCTGCAGCTAGAAGATATGCTAGACTCCCTAAACTCTCTGCTCGGCAACTCAAGGCCTCAACCACTACGTTGGCCTTCCCCGGATAGTATAGAATAGTGATATCATAGTCCTTGAGAAGCTCCAACCATCTCCGCTGATGCAAATTCAGATCCTTCTGCTTAAACAGATGTTGCAAACTCCGGTGATCAGTACAAAACTCACAATGAACCCCATATAAATAATGACGCCAAATCTTCAGGGAGTGAACAATGGCTGCTAACTCAATATCATGCACCGGATAATTCTTCTCATGGGTCTTCAACTTGCACAAGGCGTAGGCAATCACCCTACCCTCCTGCATCAAGACACAACCAATGACTATCCTCGAGGCGTCATAATACATGGTATAGGAATATGAAGTTGATGGCAAAACTAACAGTGGAGATGTGGTCAAGGCAGCCTTGAGCTTCTGAAAGCTCTCCTCACACTCGTCCGACCACCTGACCGGAGCACCCTTTTTGGTCAATTTGGTCAAGGGCGAAGCAATAGAAGAAAACCCCTCCACAAAGCAACGGTAATAGCCCGCCAAACCAAGGAAGCTCCTAATCTCTGTAGCTGAGGACGGTCTGGGTCAACTCTGCACCGCCTCTAACTTCTTCGGATCAACCTGAATACCCTCACTGGATACCACGTGCCCCAAGAATGCTACTGAGAATAGCCAAACCTCACACTTAGAGAACTTTGCATAAAGCTTCTCCTCCCTCAACCTCTGCAATACAACTCTCAAATGCTGAGCATGCTCTTCCTGGCTATGAGAGTACACCAGGATATCATCAATGAACAAAATCATGAAGGAATCCAAGTATGGCTGAAATACACTGTTCATCAAATGCATGAACGATGTCGGGGAATTGGTCAGCCCAAAAGACATCACCAAGAACTCATAATGGCCATAACGGATCCTGAGTCATCTTGGGAATATCTGAATCCCAAATGTTCAGCTCTCAAAATAAATCTTAGAGAACACCCTGGCTCCCTGAAGCTTGTCAAATAAATCATCGATACGAGGCAAAGGATACTTATTCTTGACTATAAACTTGTTCAAATGTCTGTAATCAATACACATTCTCATGGAACCATCCTTCTTCTTCACAAATAACACTGGTGTACCGCAAGGTGACACACTAGGCCGAATAAACCCCTTATCTAGGAGTTCCTGAAGCTGCTCTTTCAATTCCTTCAACCCCGCCAGTGCCATACGATATGGTGGAATAGAAATAGACTGAGTGCCTGACACCAAATCAATATAAAAATCAATATCCCTGTCGGGCGGCATGCCCAGCAGGTCTTCATGGAACGTCCGGGAAATCATGGACCACAGGAAAAGAATCAATAGTGGGAGTCTCAGCACTGACATTCCTCACAAAAGCTAAGTAAGATAGACACCCTTTCTCCACCATGCTGCTGAGCCTTCAGGTATGAAATCATCCTACTAAGCACATAATCTATGGAACCTCTCCACTCAACTCTCGAAAACTCGGCATCGCTAAGGTCACGGTCTTAGCGTGACAATCTAGAACAACATGACATGGATATAACCAATCCATGCCCAATATCACATCGAAGTCAACCATACTAAGCAATAACAAGTCCACTCGGGTCTCCAGAATCCCAACAAACACCACACATGACCGATACACACGGTCCACAACAACAGCATCACCCACGGGCGTAGACACATGAACAGCTGTAACTAAAGACTCACGTAGTATATCCAGAAAATGGGCAAAATATGACGAGACATATGAATATGTGGAACCAGGATCAAATAAGACTGAGGCATCTCGGTGACAAACTGAAACAATACCTGTGATCACGGAATCTGAAGCCATAGCCTCTGGTCTGGCTGGAAGTGCATAAAAACGGGCCTGACCTCCACCTGATCGACCTCCCCCTCTAGGGCGGCCTCTAGCTGCCTGGGCGGGTGGTGAAGTAATTGGTGCTGAAGTTGATGGCTGAATCCTCTGCTGAGACGGGCCCCCATGGAGATAAGGACACTGCCGCCACATATTCCCCAACTCTCCATACTCATAACAACCTCCTGGTGATGGTGACGGGGACTGAAGGGAACCCCTAGCACCGGGATGACTAGTAGAAAAACCTGGCATGGAAGAGCCCTGAACTGATGGTGCATGGGAAAAGCTCTGGGCTGGATGGGTACTGAATGATGAGCGGCCCGGATGAGAACTGCGGGAACCATGCTCCGATGATGCACCACTATAAGCTGGGTGAGCTGGCTGAGCAGGCCTAAATGGGCAGTCTCTGTTATGCTGAAACTGACCTCTGGAGGGAACACTACCAAAGCTACCAGATCCCAGAGGCCTCTTGTCCTCCCTCTCATCTCGCTCCTGGCGACGAACCGAATCAATCTCACGGGCAATATCAACAACCTGCTCAAAAGTAGCACCCGATACCCTCTCTCTGGTCATAAGAATCCGGAGCTGATATGTGAGGCCATCCACGAACCTCCTGATCCTCACTCTCTCTGTAGGAACCAACCAAATAGCATGACGGTCTAGCTCACAAAATCTTATCTCATACTTCAGCACAGTCATATCATCCTGACGCAACTTCTCGAACTACGTGCGCAGCTCCTCCCTATGTGACTGTGGCACATACTTCTCCAAAAAGAGAGAGGAGAACTGCTGCTAGGTAAGGGGCGCAACACCAACAGGCCTATGACTCTCATAGGCCTCCCACCAAGTAAAGCCATCTCCTGAAAACTGAAAAGTAGGGAACGATACCCCACTAGTTTCTAAGATACCCGCTGTCCGAAGCATCCTCTGACACTTGTCCAAGAAACATTGTGCATCTTCACCACGGGAATCACATAATCCTGAGCAGGTACAACCAGCTGGGCAGGAAGTGCCCCGGTGTCTGAAGCCCCTGAACAACCTACTCAGAAGTATGTGCAGCGGGAGTTTGAGTGCCTCCCCCGGCCTGAGAAGTAGCGGCTGTAGAAGAAACAGCGACCGCCTGAGCAAGACTGGTGCACACGGTCAAAATTTGAGCGAAGGTCTCCTGAAGACCCTGAATAATAATAGGCACAGCCGGTGCCTGGGCTGGTCCCACTGGAACATCTGCGACTGGGACCTGATCTGGAATAACGGGTGGGTCTATCGGTATAGCCCCGGCTGCTACACGGGCTACACCCCTACCCCTGCCACGGCCTCGATTGCGGCCTCGACCCCTCACGGTCCTAGCTAGTGGCTGGTCGTCCTGTCCGGTAGCGCGTGTCTCACCATCTTTGAGAGAATGAAAAAATAAAAGTTTAGTTACTAGAATCAATAGATTCGCACGACAAGAATTCAAAATGTGAGATTTTTCTAAGGGTTCTGCAGCCTCTCGAAGATAAGTACGGACGTCTCCGCACCGATCCGCAAGACGCTACTAAACCTGCTCATGACTCGTGAGACCTATATAACCTAGGCTCTGATACCACCTTTGTCACGACCCAAATCTACCAGGTCGTGATGGCGCCTAATGTGGAACTAGGCAAGCCGACTCTTCCATCAAAAAAACTAGATATTTCAAAGTAAAGATTTGCTTTAAGTCATTAATCAACACAACGTTATAATATAAGTCTGAATAACACAGTGCGGAAAGAAAAAGCCCGACATTGGGTGTCACAAGTCATAAATATCTACTGAAAAATGTCTGAAAATGTTAAGACTAATACAGTCTAGGAAAAAACTACTAATAACAACTAAAGGAAGATGGAAGGGAGAAGAGCAGGGTTGCGATCTTCATGCAGCTACCTTGCTATCCCCATGAATCCGCATGGGGTGACAATCAATAATCGCTGGCACATCCAGCAACCCCTGGATCTGCACACAAGGTACATAGAGTGATGTGAGTACGCCAATTTAGTAAGCAATAAAGGTAAATAAATACTGAGCGGTAAGAAACACATAAAATTCACATCATGAAATCTCAGTAAGTACAACATGCTTTCAAATCAGTAAAGGAGTTAAATCATCTTGTTTTAAATCCAATTTCGGTAAAAATCTTTTAAAGGTATTATTCAATGGTTTTCAACATAGGTTCAATGCAATTTAGAATAAAAGTGATGAAAGTCATAAGCAGCCCCTCGGGCAAACGTAAATCATAAACCATCCCTCGGGCACAACATCACTCAGAATCAGCCCCTTGGGCAAACCTCACAGTCACTCGTAAACAGCCCCTCGGGCACAACATGAATCAAGAATAGCCCCTCGGGCAAAAGCATCATATCACTCACTCAGGTTACCCGCGCTCACTAGGGGTGTACAGACTCCGGAGGGGCTCCTACAGCCCAAGCGCTATAACAAGCCACCTCGTGGCATAATCAATCAGGCCCTAGGTCTCTCAAAATCATAAATCAGTAACTACATTCTGCGGCGCGCAGCCCAATCCCATAATATCCTCACAACACAGGTCCTCCGCCTCACTCAGTCAAAAACCTCTCAAGCCGCTCGGGCTATCAGTAAAATAACAAGGTGCTCAGCCCAAAAATATCATTTTTATGCATAAAAACGAAGTAATAAAGACTGAGTTATGAAATAAGTAAACACAATATGACTGAGTATAGATCTTAAATCAAAAACAGTGAGAAGATAATAAGAAAATACCTCTAAGGTCCAAACCGCTTTGGCACAAGGCCCGACTATGGCGTTTAGCCCAATTTATAGTAGTTCTTTATAAATACAATAGTATCAAATAGTTTTAAGTCAAATACGCAACTTTATAGTTGCTACGGGATGGACAAAATTACACTCTCAATTGTGCACGCCCACACGCTCGTCACCTAGCATGCACGTCACCTCAAAAATGGTGAAACGGTGTGAAAATCCGGGATTTCATACCCTCAGGACAAGATTTACAATCATTACTTACCTCAAACCGGACAGAAATCTACTTCGAAATGCCCTTGCCGCTCGACTCGGCCACAAATCGCCCCGAATCTAACCAAAATTAGTATTATACTATTAATATATGCTAAAGGAACAAAGCACACATAAAATTTATCAAATTAAACCACAAATCCCGAAATTGACCAAACCCGACCCCCGGGCCCATGTCTCGGAATCCAACAAAAATTATGAAACTAGAATCTTCGTTCACTCACGAGTCTACCCATATCAAATTCTTCAAAATCCGACATCAAATGTCCATTCAAATCCCAAAAACCAACTCTCAAGTTTCAAGCCCTAATTTTTCCAATTTTTCACCCCAAATTCCCAACTTAGATGATAAAAATCAAGACACAATCATGGAATTTGACTAAAATCAAGTGAAGAATACTTACCCCAATCACTCATCTGAAAAACCTCTCTAAAATCGCCTTCCCCCGAGCTCTCTATTGAATTTTAGAATTATGAACCCAAACCCTCGTTTTGAACCTTTTAAAATCTGCCAAGATAATTTTTCATCGCGATCGCGAAGCAAAAATAATGCTTCCCCTCGATAACCTTACGTGACCGCGTAAACTCCCACGCGTTTGCGAACCTAAACCACACAGACCTACGCAATCACGACCAGCTTTACGCGGTCGCGTAGAGCAATAACCTCGACCTTTCCCCAGCTCACCCTCTTCTACGCGAACGCGACCCTGGCCACGCGTTCGCGAAGCACTGCACCACACACATACGCGATCGCGACCTAACCTCTACGATCGCATAGAAAAACACCAACGCAACCCCAATTAAGCCTACACGATCGCGACCTCCTCTTCGCGATCGCGAAGAACAAATCTTCTGCAACAAAACACCACAAAATCTGCCAACTTTTCAAGTCCAAAAATGACCCGTTGAGCATCCGAAACACACCCGAGGCCCTCGGGACCTCAACCAAACATGCCAAAACATCCCATAACATCATTCAAACTTAGGCGAACCTTCAAATCGCTCAAAACAACATCAAAATACCAAATTAACCCCGAATTCAAGCCTAAGGATTTCTAAACTTCCAAAAATTCACCAACGATGCTGGAACCAACCAAACCACGTTCGAATGACCTGAAATTTTGCACACACGTCACAAATGACACTACAAACTTACTCTAACTTCCGCAATTCCATTCCGACTCCGATATCAAATTTTCCACTGCCGACCGAAAATCGCCAAATTTTTAATTTCGTCAATTCAAGCCTAATTCTACCCCGGACCTCCGAATTACATTCCGAACACACTCCTAAGTCCAAAATCACATAACGAAGCTATCCGAGCCATAAAAATCCTAATCCAAGGTCGTTTACTCATAAGTCAACTTCCGGTCGACTTTTCCAACTAAATATCCAAATTAAGAGACTAAGTGTCTCATTCCTCTCCAAAATCACTCTGAACCCGAGCCAACCAATCCGACACAACATAATAGAGCTGGAACACTTATAATGAAGCAGAAATGGAAAAAACGGGGCTAAAACTCTTGAAACGACCGATCGGGTTGTTACAGAGACAGACTCGGAGTAATGTCGGAAATGGCTCGATAACGAAAGAGCATGATATCCGTGATTGGTCGAGGATCATGGCGCAAATCTCGGAACGAGTCAAATCAGAAGCGATTAATTAGTTAATTACGTGATTTCCTTAAAATCATAATATAAGTTTAATTGTTATCCAAATTTTAGGGTAAACAAGCAAATTTAACAAATTAATTTTGCGACTAAGAAGAAGAAGAAACTCTAAACACAAAGAAAAAGAAAATATCAGTAAAACAGAAGAGAAAAGTGCATGTATTTAAGATAATCCAAAAGTTGGATATAAGTTAAACTTTTTTTTTAAAACTAGGTACAAATTCAATGAGTAAAGCAAAACTAGGCCCCACATGAAAATTTTAGAGCTTTCATTAGTCATTACTCCCTTTGGTCCATAATAAGTTACCATTTTTATTTTTGGCACACCCATTAAGAAAATACGAATTCCTAGAGAAAAAATATGTTTACTAAATTAATCTTAATTAATTGTTACCTTGACACATTGAAATATATAAATAAGGGTAAAATTTAGAAAAATAAAATAAATTCTTTTTTAATTATTTAAAAAAATATTTATTTTGGATCAAAATAAAAAATTAAAATAGACACTTATTGTGGACGGAGGAGTACCACGCATATTCAAATTGGAAAAGACGCAGTACCTAGTACAAATAGATAAGAGATCCACGTGACGATCACAAGACGTAAATGGTCAATGTCTGCAGCTTGGAAGACATTGGTTCATTGCTGTTTCTAAAACACAATCCTCTCTAATTAATTATTTGTAAAAACCTCAATCCTCCATTCATTGGTTTCCTCTATTATCAGCTGGAAACTCTCTATCTCTTTCCTCCAAACAAAAATTATCTATCTTTTCTTGTCAATTCAGTTCATAGTGGACCATGCTTGTTGAACTCCAAGGTCCAGAGAGAGGAAATACCATTGTTGTTTTAACCACATTTGGTTAATACAACAGTTTGTTCACATAATATAATATGCATAGCGTTCAATGTGCAAATAATATTTCATATATACTAGTAGTTGAAAAGGTCAAGAAAATTATATATAAGGAGTACGAAATACTTTTAATACTACTATGAGGTCTTTTGAAAAAAAATCGTACGAACTTAATTAGCTTAAAAAATAAATAATATCATACCATATTAAAAATATTTTTAATTTGGATCGACTATGCCTAACAAGTCCTCTAACACCACCCCAACCCTTGCTATAAGATCAATAATCATACTTGCGGTCTGAGTCGAACTTACGATTTCTGTCTAATTTCTGATTTGATAATATTTCCAATAGTTTTTTATAATTTTCTTATTGGACAAAATGCCGATACTTACTGAAACGTGCCTTGGGAGTTCTTTTTGAATGTATATTTGTACAGTTATATATTCCCTACGTTGTTCTGTACCGTTTTACAATTTACCTTGGATTTCATATAATTATTTTTTAGGAAAAAGTTCAAATTTTACCTAAACTCTAGATTACTATCTCTTAACTATATAGGCCCACTATTAGATGTGACAACAAAAAATAGCATGACCGTACCCAATCGTAATATATATATATATATATATATATATATATATATATATATATATATATATATATATATATATATATATATATATATATATATATATATATATATATATACTGACAACAAAATGACGGACACACAGTACAATCACTCATTTATTGAAGTAAAAAATAGGGCAATTTAACATCATTTTTTAGGACAGTCAATACACCTACCGTTATGCGCAACAATCCTTTGTACAAAATCATCTTATTAGAGTATATATTTCCCACACGAGGAAGACTCATAGTTCAAAAAATATAGCCTCATATTTGCACAACCGTTGTAAGCCGGTAATTTACCTTTGATCGAACTTCCATGGCCACCTGAGAAATTATTACTAAACTAGTCTATGAGCACACGTGTTGCGTGTGTACTTCATATCAGTTAATTATAATATTATTAAATGAAGTAATTGAATAATAAAAAAATTAAAAATATATAACGACCCGATCGGTCGTTTTGAGAATTTAAGCTCTGTTCGGTGGCGTAAGGTCTTGAACAGCTTCACATTGTGTATATCGACCCACGTGCATAGTTGGATTCAGTTATTGGATGATCCGAAGTCGAATTGGAAGAAGGATTTTAGTTTTGGAAGCTTAAGCGGTGGAATTTGACCGGAATTTGACTTTTTATGTAAACGGCTCCGGAATAAGTTTTGGATAATATCAACAACTTCGTATGGTGATTTTGAACTTACGCGCGCGTCCGGAATTGGATTTGAGGGTCTGTAGAGTAATTTGAGGAAATTCGGCGAAAGTTGGAAAATTTGAAGTTTGGGAAAATGGAGAAGTTTGACCACAATTGACTTTTTGGGATATCGGGGTCGGAATGCGATTCCGATAGTTGGAGTAGCTCCGGGATGTCATTGGGACTTGTCTGCAAAATTTGGCGTCATTCCGGGTTGAATTGATAGGTTTCGACACGAGTTTAGAAGTTTGAAGATTTGGAAGCTCATAAGTTCGATCTATGGTGTGATTCGTCATTTCGGTATTGTTTAATGTGATTTTGAGACCTCGAGCGAGTCTGTGTTAGCTTATATGATTTATCTGGGTGTTTAGACGGGGTCCCGGGGACCCCCGGTGTGTTCCGGGTAGGCTACGGGCCACTTTTCTCCTATTTTGAACTGTTGTTACCTGTAATCTGGTTTTTCTTCTTCGCGTTCGCGCAGAGTAAATTTGGAGGAGGAATTAATTGTTCATCGCTTTCGCATGACCTCGTTTGCGATCGCAAAAGTCTGTTTACTCCTTCTTCGCGATCGCATCTTCCCTGTTCGCGTTCGCATAGTTCTTTCATTTGGGCATCAAATTATTCCTTAAACGCGATCGCATCTTCTGCTTCGCTATCGCGAAGTGTGGCTTCGGGCAGCAGATAATTCCTTCAGTACGCGATTGCATAAGACCTTCCGCGATCGCGTAGCACAATTTAGAGAGTAACCATTTTCCTTCTACGTGATCGCATCAATTCTTCCGCGATCGCGATGAACAAATACCTGGACAGGCATAAAATATTTCCAAAACGAGCGCTATACCATTTTTATCACTTCTTGACTTGTAGAGCTCGGTTTTGAGCGATTCTTTGTGGAGTTTTCAAGAAATTCGATTGGGTAAGTGTTCTTCACCTAGAATTACATATATTCCATGATTTAGTCTTTGTTTGTTATCATTTAAATTGTGTTTTTGGTTGGGGAAAATGTTGTTTTTTAAAGAAATTTCCAAAATGAATTTTCATGATTTGAGGGACGAAATGGCATCGGAAATTGATAATTTTTGTAAGGTTGAACTCATATTGGAATGGGTGTTCGAATTTTTTAAAATTTATCGGGTTCCGAGGTGCGGGCCAGGGGGGTCGACTTTTGGGTCACTTTCTAGATTTTTGTAAAGATCGAAACTTTATTATCCGGAATAGTTCCTTATAAGTTTTATGTGTGTTTTGAAGTTGTTCTATTTGGTTTTGAGCCGTCCAGAGGCCTTTTCACCCGACGAGTCCATTTTAGAGTACATGGTTGTCGTCTTTGAGGTAAGTATCTTGCCTCACCTTGTGTGGGGGAATTACCCCTTAGGATTTGAGTCTTCTAAGTTGATAGTAGTCCGTGTACGCGAGGTGACAAGGGCGTGCTTGGACTTATTTGTGGAAAGTTGACCCTTTAGGAATCTTAGGTCCCTATATTCGCCGAGCATGATTGTTCTTGACATGATTGAGTTTCTAATTACTAGTTCCATCTTTACTTGCTTAATGTAGGATTTCTTATTTTTGGATTTAATCCTATTACCTATTTGACCCCTAATCGACTTATCTGAGGATTACATTTCTTTTTACTGCCATGCTGTGTCTTCTTAACTGCTTATCCCTAATTGTAATTATCGTCATCTCATTCTATAATTGTTTGGTCTTAACTAAGGTTATGATTAATTTCATGTTGCTTCTCCTTAAATGAAATTGTTGAATGCCCTTGAAATTGCCGACCTTAAATAAAGTTGGGATAGACTATACCTTAGTTGAATTCCTCGTACATAGAGTTATCGGATTCATGTTGATTTCTTATTGTTAACCCGTGCATTTAGGTGCGACTGTTACATGCTATTGTTCTTCCTTGTTGAGCGGTTCTTAATATGCCTAGTTTTCCTTATTATGTTTATTTCTCGTGAACTAGTTTTGCCTATCTTGTGATCGAAGGTTCTTGAGTTGATGTATTTATCGTATCTTGAGTTGTTGCCATTGTTGTTGTTGTACTTGTTGTGGTGATGCACGAGGTTTCTGCCGTGCGGTTGTTGATATGGGGATTTGCATAAGATTTCTGCCATGCCGTGTTTACTAATGATATTTCACATACGGCGTAATAAGACGAAATATGAGATTGAGGGTTGCGCATCTGGCGAGACAAGGAGTGAACATGTTTATGCACGTGTGGCGAAACAAGGCGGACATATACTTTACTATTGCACACGTGGCGAGACAAGGTGGGCTATGTCAAGGATTGTTTGTGATACTTGTGTTGGCCTGGGGGCATTCTCTGTTGTTGATATTGTGTAATGGTACACTTACTGTGTGAGTTGTTCGTGTGGAAATTGTGAGAAAACAATGTACGTATCGCCATTTTTCTTTCCTTATGCTTATTGGTTGTTGAATCATGTTAGGACACTTGCACAAGCATACACACAATTAAGCATTATTATAGGATTAAGGATTCCTTGTTTTTGTCGAGTATAGATACTCTTGTTGTACTTACCGTATAGGTGGAAATGACCCCAATTCGCATGTAAGTCGTCTGTGCAGTTATTACTTGAATAAGGGCACAAGATGCCAAGTGTTAAGGTTCGGATATTGGGACCCGTAAATGGTGATTTGTCTGAGGTTCAAAACCTCGTGGAGATGACTACGAAATTGATGTAGAAGTACCGGAAGTTGTTGAGTCATTAATTGTCCTTACTGTATATTTACATTCCAGATTTAGTTTGTGTTCTATTCACCCCTTTTGCGTTATTTCACGTTTTCTCCGCTGATACTTGTTATTTTCCCTCCCTTATCAAATTTATTGTATAGTTAACCATAGTGCATCGCTTTATGTGTATATCGTTTTCCCATTATTTCTATATGTATACTTGTTCAGTTTATTAGACCAGTGGGTTCTTGACTAGTCCTCGTTACTATTTCACCAAGGTTAGTCTTGATACTTACTGGGCACCGTTGTGGTGTGATCATACTACACTTCTGCATATTTTTGTGCAGATTCCAGGTTTTACATAGCCGACCGATTGATAGTTAGCGCGGTTGTTGTTGTGGAGACTCAAGGTAAAACCGCTCCAGCGTTAGCGGGTTTCGGAGTCACCGTCTTCTTTTTCTTATACACTGTTGTACTTATTCCAAAACAGTGGTATTTAGGAATCATAGTGTAAATTATGTAAAGCTTATGACTTGTACTTACCGGGTTTTGGGAAGATGTGTAATGTGTAGAGATTTATTTCAAAAAGCACTTAAGTGATTCTTGTAATACGATTGATGTTTATTAATGATAGGCTTACCTAGTCCTTAAGACTAGGTGCCGTCACGATACCCAATGGAGGGAAAATTAGAAATTCGGGACAAGTTGGTATTAGGGCCCTAGGTTCATAGGTGCTACGAGTCATAAGTGAGTTTAGTAAAGTCTTGCGGATCGGTACGGAGACGTCTGTACTTATCTTCGAGAGGCTACCGAACTATTAGGACAATTCCATTTCCTTCATTCCTATCATGCGAGTTCATTGACCGTGAAGTTTGAAATTTATCATTCTATTCTCTCACAAATGGTGAGGACACGAGCCGTAGTTCCTGATGATGTTACCCCCGAGACAGATGTCGCTAGGGGCGGAGGCAGAGGTCGACGAGGAGCACGTGCCACAGTTAGGTCACCTACCAGCGCAACCATTGAGGAGCCGCCAATAGTTCTAGTTGGGGGGCAGGTACCGGAGGCGCCTGTTATTACACCCGGACTTCAGGAGACCTGGGCACAGTTCTTGAGTATGATTGGTACATTGACTCAGTCGGGATTGATGCCGAGTGCACCAGATACTTCACAGATCGGGGGAGGGGTTCAGACTCCCGCCGCCCACACTCCGGAGCAGCGAGATCATGTTGGTCAGGTTCCAGGTGTCATGGCAGCATCCTATGGTCCCAGTTCAGCCTGCGGTTAGGGCAGCAACATCTGAGGAAGAATAGCTTAGACTTGAGAGGTACGAGAAGTACCACCCCCTACCTTCAGTGGATTGGCGACAGATGATGCCCAGGGCTTCCTGGAGGAGTGTCACCGTATTCTTCGTACTATGGGTATTGCGGAGTCGAGCGGGGTAGATTTTGTTACATTCCAGCTCCGGGGAGAGGCTTATCAGTGGTGGCGGTCATACGAGTTGGGTAGCCCGGCCGAGTCAGCTTCACTTACATGGGATTAGTTTTCAGAGATGTTCTTGAGGGAGTTTTTACCTCAGTCCCTCTGAGATGCATGGCGCGTGGAGTTTGAGCAGCTGCGCCATGGCACTATGTCAGTATCAGAGTATGCCATCAGATTTAGTGATTTGGCCAGACACGCCTCTGCTTTGGTTGCTACAGTTAAAGAGCGTGTTCGTAGATTCATTGAGGGACATAGGCGTGATATTCGGTTCAGCATGGCTTGGAAGTTAGAGTCGTATGTTCCATTTCGGCAGGTGGTAGGGATTGCTTGCATAGTTGAGGGCATGTTGGATCATGAGGGAGACGATAGGCGAGACTAAGAGAGAGGTGTCAGGCAGGGCTGTGAGAGGGAGGAAAGACGAGGTCAGGAGAGAGAGGAAAGAGTGGTGAGGAGTCCTCGTAGGCCGGAGAGATCTACTGGTCCTTACTATGGAGGCAGGGTACAACACGGTAGAGGTTTTGTGGAGCAGCCAATTCAGTTTGCATTACCGGCTTCGCATGGAGTTTCAGGTACTCATGGGTCTTAGAGTGCTCGTATTGCACAGTTTCCACAGCCACGTCAGCATAGAGGTTATTTTGAGTGTGGAGATACTAGTCACAGGGTGAGAGATTGTCATAGGATTCAGGCAGGTGTGTCACAACAGGGTATTCAGGTGAGTAGAGGGCACCCAAGAGGGGGAGGCCCGACCCGTTGATGTGTTTCATATAGTAGGCTGGAGGCCGTTGTGCCAGATGTTATCATACAGGTATGTTTTGATTTGTTATAGAGGGGCACCATTTGTATTTCATTATAGCTCTGCTGGTCGGGACGAGTTTCCTCATTTTTGTTTCTTTTATGAGTGAGTTTCATGCTTTGCACTTTATTTTCGTGCTTGCTCCTATTTGGGGATTCTATAAGTGGTAACTAGTGTCTATCGTTGTTTTCATTCATCATTGAGAGTGGTGAGACTAGAAGTGAGCATTATGATTTTATTGGCAGAGTGGAGTTAGTGGGAGATTTCAATTGGTACGACATATATTCGGCATGTGATTTAGAGTTGAGGGCGAGACCCTCGTGATATTGTGTGATTCGATATGTTTGGACCAGGCTGAGTACCGCGGTGGAAGTTATATCAGGATGGGATCCTTGTGATTTTTCATATGTTTTAATTATTTCCTTGTTATATTATTTTTGTAGGTTAGTATGGATAGAGAGTTGTGCCTGTCAGGCTTGTTTGGTAGTTTCCTTATGTGTTCTCTTTTCATATTCAGTCAATTTCGTTCTATGCTTATTTAGTTTTAGCTTGCGAGGTGTGTGCCCGGTGGTGTTAGTTGTGGCTTGGTGATTCGAGTGTCTAATTATGAGGTCTTCATGTTTCTTGCATCATTATCAGTGTTATGGAGGGTTGAAATAGAATTCTATCGGGTGTGAGGCTAATTGCCAGTGCTGGTCTTTGATTACGGGCAACTAATTGTGATCAAAATTGTTTTCTTTGGGCCTATTTGCGGTGCGTTCGGTTGTGTGGTTGCACCTTGTGGGTGTAGGTGTGAATTGTTGTAGTTGGTGTGGATTGATGCCGGATATGAATTTAGAATCAAGTCTTTTGGAAATGAATGGAAGGTGAGAGTTTTGGCTATACGGATTATCGGTGTGCTTGAAAGGCTAAACTGCAGTTAAGATGGTGTCATCAGGATTATGTGGGTTGGGGTGACGTGGGATCACCCCCGGGTGTATGTTGGAAGTGCGCATTCAGTAACTTGAAGGCTTTGAGGCGATTCATGGCACGTTCGAGGACGAACATTGGTTTTAAGAGGGGGAGAATGTAACGACCCGACCGGTCATTTTGAGAATTTAAGCTCCGTTCGGTGGCAAAAGTTCTTGAACGGATTCACATTGTTTATATCGACCTGCGTGCATGGTTGGATTCAGTTACCGGATGATCCGGAGTCGAATTGGAAGAAGGATTTTAGTTTTGGAAGCTAAGCAGTGGAATTTGACCGAAATTTGACTTTTTATGTAAACGGATCCGGAATAATTTTTGGATAATGTCAACAACTTCGTATGTTAATTTTGAGCTTAGGCGCACGTCCGAAATTGGATTTGGGGGTCCGTAGAGTAATTTGAGGCAATTCGGCGAAAGTTGGAAAATTTGAAGTTTGGGAAAATGGAGAATTTTGACCTCAATTGACTTTTTGGGATATCGGGGTCGGAATGAGATTTCGAGAGTTGGAGTAGCTCCGGGATGTCAATTGGTACTTGTCTGCAAAATTTTGTGTCATTCCGGGTTGAATTGATAGGTTTCGGCAAGAGTTTAGAAGTTTGAAGATTTGAAAGCTCATAAGTTCGATCTATGGTGTGATTCGTCGTTTCGGTGTTGTTTAATGTAATTTGGGACCTCGAGCGAGTCCGTGTTAGGTTATATGACTTATCTGGGTGTTTAGACGGGGTCCCGGGGACCCCGAGTGTGTTCCGGGTGGGCTACGAGCCATTTTCTCCTATTTTGAACTGTTGTTACCTGTCATATGTTTTTTCTTCTTCGCGTTCGCGAAGAGTAAATTTGGAGGAGGAATTAATTGTTCATCGCGTTCGCATGACCTCGTCCGCGATCGCGAAAGTCTGTTTACTCCTTCTTCGCGATCGCATCTTCTCTGTCCACGTTCGCATAGTTCTTTCATTTGGGCATCAAATTATTCCTTAAACGCGATCGTATCTTCTGCTTCGCAATCGCGAAGTGTGGCTTCGGGCAGCAGATAATTCCTTCACTACGCGATCGGATAAGACCTTCCGCGATCGCGTAGCACAATTTGGAGAGTAACCATTTTCCTTCTACGCGAACACATCAATTCTTCCGCGATCGCGATAAACAAATACCTGGGCAGGCAGAATATATTTCCGAATTGAGGGCTATACCATTTTTATCACTTCTTGACTTATAGATCTCGGTCTTGAGCGATTCTTTGTGGGTTTTTCAAGAAATTCGATTGGGTAAGTGTTCTTCACCTAGAGTTAAATATATTCCATGATTTGATCTTTGTTTTTTATCATTTAAATTGTGCTTTTAGTTGGGGAAAATGTTGTTTTTGAAGAAATTTCCAAAATGAAAATTTCATGATTTGAGGGACGAAATGGCATCGAAAATCGATTTTGTAAGGTTGAACTCATATTGGAATGGGTGTTCGGATTTTTGTAAAATTTATCAGGTTCCGAGGTAGGGGTCCGGGGGACGACTTTTGGATCGCTTTCTAGATTTTTGTAAAGATCAAAAGTTTATTATCTGGAATAGTTCCTTATAAGTTTTATGTGTGTTTCGAAGTTGTTCTTTGAGGTAAGTATATTGCCTAACCTTGTGTGGGGGAATTACCCCTTAGGATTTGAGTCTTCTATGTTGATTGTGGTCCGTGTACGCGAGGTGACGAGTGCGTGCTCAGACTTATTTGTGGAAAGTTGACCCTTTAGGAATCTCAGGTCCCTATATTCGCCGAGCATGAATTGTTCTTCACATGATTGAGTTTCTAATTAATAGTTCTATATTTACTTGCTTAATGTAGGATTTTCTTACTTTTGGATTTACTCCTATTACATATTTGACCCTTAATCGACTTATCTGAAGATTTCATTTTCTTTTACTGCCATGCTATGCCTTCTTAACTGCTTATCCCTAATTGTAATTATCTTCATCTCATTCTATAATTGTTTGGTCTTAACTGAGGTTATGATTATTTTCATGTTGCTTGTCCTTAAATGAAATTGTTGAATGCCCTTGAAACTGCTGACCTTAAGGGAAGTTGGGATAGACTATACCGTAGTTGACTTGCCCGTACATAGAGTTATCAGATTCGTGTTGATTTCTTATTGTTAACTCGTGCATTTAGGTGCGACTGTTACATCCTACTGTTCTTCCTTGTTGAGTGGTTCTTAATATTCCTAGTTTTCCTTATTATGTTTATTTATCATGAACTAGTTTTGCCTATCATGTGATCGAAGGTTCTTGAGTTGATGTATTTATCGTATCTTGAACTGTTGCCAATTTTGTTGTTGTACTTGTTGTGGTGATGCACGAGGTTTCTGCCGTGCAGTTGTTGAAATGGGGATTTGCACGAGGTTTCTGCCGTGCCGTGTTTACTATTGATATTGCACATGCAGTGTGATAAGGCGGGATATGAGATTGAGGGTTGCGCATATGGTGAGGCAAGGTGTAAACATGTTCATGCACGTGTGGCGAAACAAGGCGGACATATACTTTACTATTGCACACGTGGCGAGACAAGGTGGGCTATGTCTTGGATTGTTTGTGATACATGTGTTGGCCTAGGGGCATTCTCTGTTGTTGATATTGTGTAATGGTACACTTACTGTGTGAGTTGTTCGTGTGGAAATTGTGAGAAAACAATGTACGTATCGCCATTTTTCTTTCCTTATGCTTATTGGTTATTGAATCATATTAGGACACTTGCACAAGCATACACGCAATTAAGCACTATTATCCGATTAAGGGTTCCTTGTTGTTGTCGAGCATAGATACTCTTATTGTACTTACCGTATATGTGGAAGTGACCCCAATTGGCACGTAAGTCGTCCGTGCAGTTATTACTTGAATGAGGGCTCAAGATGCCAAGTATTAAGGTTCAGATATTGGGACCCGTAAATGGTGATTTGTCTGAGGTTCAAAACCTCTTGGAGATGACTATGAACTTGATGTAGAAGTACCGGAAGTTGTTGAGTCATTAATTGTCCTTGCTGTATATTTACATTCCAGATTTAGTTTGTGTTCTATTCACCCCTTTTGTGTTATTTCACGTTTTCTTTGCTGATACTTGTTATTTTCCCTCCCTTATCGAATTTACTGTATTGTTAACCATATTGCATAGCCTTTATGTATATATCATTTTTCCATTATTTCTATATTTATACGTGTTCAGTTTATTAGACCAGTGGGTGTCTTGACTAGTCCTCGTCACTACTTCACCGAGGTTAGTTTTGATACTTACTGGGCACCGCAGTGGTGTGCTCATACTACACTTTTGCATATTTTTGTGCAAATTCCAGATTTTGCATAGCCGGCCGATTGATATTTAGTAGTGCGGTTGCTGTTGTGGAGACTCAAGGTAAAACCGCTCCAGCGTTCGCGGGTTTCAGATTCACCGTCTTATTTTGCTTATACACTGTTATATTTATTCCAGAACAATGGTATTTAGGAATCATAGTGTAAATTCTGTAAAGCTTATGACTTGTACTTACTGAGTTTTGTGAAAGATGTGTAATGTGTAGAGACTTATTTCAAAAATCACTTAAATGATTCTTGTATTACGATTGATGTTTATTAATGATAGGCTTACCCAATCCTTAAAATTAGGTGCCGCCAGAATACCCAACGGAGGAAAAATTGGATCGTGACAAAATATGAATTTGATGAATTTATCCACTTTCTTGTTATATAACATAAGTGTGCATACATCTGCAAAATTAAAGCTCATTCAAGTGAGAGTTAATTATAAACTTTTAAAAATGATAAATATTATTAGATGATGTAATTGAGTTATAAAAAAATTAAAATTATAAATTTCGTTAATGATGAATATTTATCCACTTTCTTATTATATAACATAAGTGAAATTACATATACAAAATTAAAGCTCATTCAAGTGAGAATATATATACTACTTAGATGATCAAATTCTCGCATTCAAAATAATTGAAATATACTAAAATTTTGAAATGATAAAATTTAAATCAAGTTAGTTATATAAGATAAGTGAAAGTACAAAGAGTTAAAATTCATTTTGGTGAGAGAATATGTGATATTTAGATGGTCAAATTCTCGCATTCAAAATGATTAAAATATTCTAGAAACTTAGAAAATGAAATTTGAATTAAAATTTTTATAAAATGTACGTGAAAATGCATAGTATAACTTGAGTGAGAGAATATATGCTATTTAGATGATCGACCTCTTGTATGCAAATTGTTAACTCACATTTCACAGGATACAAAATAAATTATTGTCACACCCTGAGAAGAAAAGAAAATATAGAATGATAAATCAATTATTTGCACACCAAATTAAATAAAAGAAAGTAAGGCAAAAATAATGATTACTCTGAAACAAATGAATGAAAAATTGTAAAAAGTAAAATGATTGATACATAATTACTTTAAAGATGAACTCTTTCTTTTCTGATTTTTCATCCGGTGTCAGGTATCTGCATTGGAGTGTGATTATATCCGAATTTACGTTGGATAGGGCCCCATTCGGGGTAGCGCTCCTATCAAAAAATTGTTCATACCGAGGGCTCGAACCCGAGACCTTTGATTAAGGGATGAGCAATCTCATTCACTGCACCACGTCTTTTGACGGTAAAGAAGAACTTTTTCGCTTTTTGAATCTAGCTATAAAGGATGAGAAAAGGTTAGATGGGATAATATCAAAACAAGAATTAAAACGCCCAATTTCTAACCTTTTAAAAGAAGATTATGGAACCAATTTTGTTAAATTGTAATGATCATGGACACTTGCAAATCTTTAAGAAGTTTAAAACTTCAGTCCCATAATTTTGTTTCCTGATCAACCTAATCTTCTTCTCACCGTCCTTTTTTACTTCTTCCACTCCCGGTTCTTCAAGGCTCCCACCCATCTTATATTTCCTCTACTTAAAGCATAGAGTTACTTGCCTCTTTGTTTTTATATATTTAGACGATAAACAAATTGCTGTAGATTTTGAGTTTCCAAGTTAAAAAAATATTTTTATTACTTAGTTGAAAAATAAAAATAATTTTATCTTAAGAACGATTTCCATTACTTAGCGTCTTTGAGTAATGATACCACATCACCTTAATTAATACCACAATTATATATAATTATCGAATAAAGATATAGATTAATGATAATTACATTTTTATTTTCTTTCAAACTAAAATTAACCAAACTTAGTGTGAAAATTCATGTTATTCAATGAGTTCAATAACAACAATAGTAATGAAGAGAGATGTATGTAGATTTGTCCAAAAATATTATTAGTATAGTATTTGTTTAAAGGGTTTAAAGGTCATCCAGTTTTTAAAGATTATTTTAGTGAAATAACTTCATCTAAAAGTCTTCATGCTTATAATATAATATGATTTTTATACTGCACCTTTTTGTCCCTAATTGATGGTCAGAACTTCACTGCAGTACTAATCCAATTGACTAGAGATGAAAAATTGTTGAAAGAAATAACAAATTTTTTCTAATTTTGTCCCCTTTAAGCTATCGGAGTAGTGTTTGTATTCGCCGATGAACATAAAGTCCAAGCTTTTAAGCTCTTTCATAGACCTTTGTACATTATTTGACCTACTTAATTTTAATGAACATTGTAAACAAATAAACAAATAATTTCATATAGCAACCCTACAAATCCTTAAGGGTTTGTAATGTCGCGTTAAACAGTAAGTCTGAAGCTAATGTAATAATGTTTAGAATTATTTAATTCACCTGTTGATAGATGCATGTATGGCTAACTTTAAACACAAAAGAAATGAACATGAACCACTTGTGAATGGATAATAACAAAGCATTAGTAGCAATACCACAAAAAATTAGAAGGGCAACTTGATCGCACTAAGTTTCTGTTACGTGCGGGTTTGAGAAAGAACGAATTAATGTCTATCCGATGCAGTTTTATTATACCTTTCTGCAAGAATTTATTTAGTTTTCACGAGTGAACTAATGACCTCCTGACCACGAAAAGTTAGACATGCAAATTACAGACGGGGAAGAAAAGAAAAACACTATTTCGGAGATTGCATTAAATGAAAAAGTTGCATGAAAAAGCTGAGAAATATTATGTTTCTTATAATACAGGCAACAGAATCCAAAACGATGTTCACTCTAATTTGTCAACATCAGCAATTTCTCATTCTCAATGTTTCTATATTTCGACATGTAAAGCTGTGGTTCACAACAGATTACTATTTTAGAAGTACAACAAGTACAGAAATTAAATTTGGAATTGTCGAAAATAATAGAAAAAGAAAATAAAGAAGATAAAGTATTTAACATTGAAATCTGAAGATCATAGAGATCTAAGCTACTGCTGAGCTTAGCTGAGCATTGCTTTTCTAATTCAAACTATGAATGTAACGACACGACCGATCATTTTGAGAATTAGCGTCCCGTTCAGCGGCTTAAGCCCCGAGCAGCTTCGTACTATGTACTATGACTTGCGCGTGTGGTCGAGTTCGGTTTTCGGATAATTCAGGATCAATTTGGAAGAACGATTTTTGTTTTAGAAGCTTAAGCGGTAAGAGTTATCGGAGTTTGATTTTTATGCAGACGAATCCGGAATAGAGTTTTGAGGGTTCCAATAGTTCCGTATCGTGATTTTGATCTTAGGAGCGTGTCTGGATGTTGATTTGGAGGTCCATAGGTCGTTTCGACTAAGTTGAAAACAGTGGAAGATTTTGGAAAGTTTGAGGGGGAATTGACTTTACTGATGTCGGGATCATATCCTGATTCTGGAAGTTGAAATAGGTTTGTACTGTCATTTATGACTTGTGTGCGAAATTTGAAGTCAATCGGAGTTTGTTTGGTATGAATTGGCATTAGTTTTAGAATTCGGAAGTTCATAAGTTTCTTAGGCTTGAATCGACGCGTGATTTGTGATTCTAGTGTTGTTAGAGGCAATTTGAAGCTTCGAGCAAGTTTGTATCATGTTTTGGGACTTGTTCGTATACTTGGTTGGGGTCCCATGGAGCTTAGGTGAGTTTTGGGTGGGTTTTCTAACGTGTTTGGTGTTTTGATATTGTTTTTAGCATAAGCATGTAATGATCCAAAAGTTCATTTTTAATTCTAGAGATCGAAATTCGATTTCGAGACTTCCGGAAGTTTGATAATGAATTATAGGAATAATCTGAAATGTTTGGTCTAATTTCATCAAGCCGCGATTGGGTTTTTACCGCGAAATATGAGTTAATTATTTAACGAGCGCAGTTGGTATCGCATGGAGTAAATGAGCTCTGAATTGAGTTTCGATTGAACGACTAGGGTCGTATTATTATTTGTGACTCATAGGAACAAGAATCTTCGAATTCTGAGTTCGTATGATGGAGTTAGAGCCTTTTAGTGAAAAATAAACTACTGGTGCAAGCAGGTTCTGGTGTGCACCTTTAACGACTAGATTTGGCACTTTTAGCGACGGAAATTAGGCTTTTAACGACAAGAATAGTATTTTTATTGGACAATTGTTTTTTATAAGCTCATTTCAACATTTTTGGAGCTAGGGAATTCGAATTTGAGCGATTTTTAAAAGGATTTTCACCAAATGAATTGTGGTAAATGTTTCCTACTCGATTTTCATTACATTTAATGATTTCATGATTATTTTTATCCTTAATTAGTGAATCGAATAGAAGAAATTGGAAAAATTGTAACATCTTTCAAAATTTGAAAATGAAGATTTGAAGGGCGATCTGTTATCAGAATTTGATAATTTTGGTACAGTTGAACTCGTATTAGAATGGGTGTTCAGATTTCGTGAATTTTGTCAGGTTCCGGGATGTGGGCCCCAAGGTTGAATTTCGGTATTTATCACTTCATGACATTATCTTTTGTTGTTAGAACTATTTGTACGTGCTTTACTTGAAATTGTTAGCACATGTCCCATCTTTGTTGTCAAGTTCACCCTTGCATTGCCAATTGTTGATTGTAATCACTTGTTGAATTCATGTTTTATCTGCTACATACCTTAATTGTTAATTGATGCTCATCAATTGTGCATTGGTTTATAGATTGCCATTTCCTTACTATTTGATTTCGCGAGCTATCGTGTAGCCTTTTTTATTAGTTGTGACTTCTTTGTGTAGCCTCGTTATTCCTTTGAATTTTGTGGTACATCGTAGTTGGTTGTAAATTGGTTGTTTAATTTGTGTTGCTTGCGGAGCGGCTTGCATGACGCAACAGATGTGTTTAATCTTATATTGAGGAGCATGTTGCACACCACAACAAATTTTTTTAATGTTTATAATGGGGAACGGGTTGTACGCCGCAACAAAAATAAAAATGATCAAGGATAAATGATAAATGAGAAATGATTATCATTGTATGGGATCGGCCGGTTACACGCCGAAACATATATGATTAATGTTGTATGGGATCAGGTTGCACACCGCAATATATATGATTATTATTGTGTCGGATCGGGTTGTACGCAACAACAAATGTACATTTATGAAATTATTGTGATGCATTTGTTAACGACCGATAGCGCTATAGGATCGGGTTCTTGGATCAATAGAACTGGAAGAGGAGGATTAAGGTTAATTCCGATTGTGATTCTCTGATGCATTTCATGCTAGGACGGATACTATGATTTCTTAAATCACTTCATTGTATTTTGATCATAATTAATTAACAGTCAGTATTTAAAAAAAAAATGGAACAATATGGACTTCAAGTGAGTCATGCATCATATGTGATATGTTAAGTTGCTAAAAGTTTAGCAAAATTAAATGAAAAAATTCTCAAGTTGTTCCATTTGCAAGTCTTTAAAAATAAAACTCATATCTTATACTGATTCTACTAATGTAAATGGTGATTACATTTTTATTCTAATTGGTATTTCAAATTCACTCATTATCTTATTGTCGTGTAATTTACGTGAAACTTTATTATTTTATATTACCTTAACAAATCACATATTTATCTTGTTAAAATTTGGTTGATGTCCTATTTTTGTATAAATACAATATTTTTATTTGATCACATATATTTCTAAACTAAACTCAATTGATAGTTTATTTGCACAACCTCTCCACTATTTTACCTTATTTTGATCCTAAATTGGCTTAACAACTCATTTGATGCTTCACTGTATTCAATTTGGAAATTGTATTTAATTGTCACAATCCCAAATTCACTAGTCGTGATGGAACCTAATCCAACCCGCTAGGTAAGCACTCTAATAATTATCCAATTTCAATAATATTAACAAGACAATAAAACAAAAGTAATTTACTGAATTTTATACATTTTTCAAGGACTGGTAGTACAAATCATGAGCTTCTAAGAATAGAATTTACAAAGCAAAAATGAAATAAATACATAGTATGTTTGAAAAGTACATAAATAGAGCTTTATAGACCTAAATCTACCACGAACAAGGGGCATCCACAACCGGGACGCAGGTGCATCTTCGATCCAGCTCCCATCGAACACAGCAACATCAGCAGCCAACATCTGCACGCAAGGTGCAGAAGTGTAGTATGAGTACAACCAACCCCATGTACCCAGTAAATAACAAACCAAACCTTAGGTTGAAAGCAGTGACGAGCTAACACTAGGTTGGGTTCAATACCAATATCTCACTAACAATTAATAACAACATAATACAAGTACAAAAGAGGTATCTCTGAGGTAAAAATGCTCAACTTGTTCACAGTTCCAGAAAATGGTCATGCTTTTCAAATATCTTAGTGAAAAATTCCAAATCTCTTACCGAAAATGCCAAAAGTACGAGTAAGTTTGAAAACCGTAATTTTTCCAAATATTATTTCCACAATGAATAAATATGTTTTATTTTCTTTCCAAATAACAAGTATAAAATACCTCTCTAAGCCCACATACCAATGTGTATAATAAGTCATGAATGACGTGATATTGTATAACATGAGGAAAAGTGCATCTCTATGCCTGTATGTCATGTGTGAATGTAAATGCCATGTATTTAGGAGATGCATCATGTACTCACACTCTCAGAGTACTCAATCTCACTGTTTCACATCCTCTCTCACTATGCTCAATGCTCAGCACGCTCAATCAGTAAGCTGTATAATAACTGTTGCGGCATGCAGCCCGATCCACATATATATAGTCGACTGCGCTCACTGGGGGTGTACAGACTCCAGAGGGGCTCCTATAGCCCAAGCACTATAATCCGCACGAACAACTCACGTGTTGCACGAAAAACGCACGTGTTATAGTATCATATCAGAATCCGCACGGACAATTCACGTGCTATAATATAAATGTCATGATCTGCACGGACAACTCACGTGCTATGGTATCAATAACCTCACAAACAGGCCTTCGACCTCACTCAGTCATCAATCTCTCCAGTCTCACTCACGGGCTCACAATGTCATGAAACTATCCCGACAACAATGATATGGCGTATCAATAAATAACAATTGAGACTGAGATATGATATGAATGCATGAATATGACTGAATACGAAATATCAATGAAATCAGTGAAATGACAGCAAGAAACGACCACTATGGGTCCCAACAGTATCAGCATAAAGCCTAAACATGATATCTAGCATGATTGACTGCTCATTTACTTTATCACATGGTGAAAACACAAATATCAACAAACTAGGTCCACTATACAGTGCCATTGAAGCAATTGAGTCCCAATTCACATGGTGCACGCCCACACGTCCGTCACCTAGCATGTACATCACCTCAATACCAATCACATAACATGTATTGCGGGATTTCATACCCTCAGCACTAAGTTTAAGAGAGTTACTTACCTCGAATAAGTTAATACCAATGTCGAGCAAGCCAAGTGATGCTCCAATGATGCAATCACGCACGTAGCGATCTCTGAACGACTCAAAATTAGCCAAAAGCAACTCAAATACATCAAATACAACCCAAGAAAATAATTCCAAATGATAAAGATTGAATTCTTAATCAAAATCCAAAATCGGCCAAAAATCACACCCGTGCTCGCGCCTTGGAACCCAACCAAACTCATAAAATACAATAAATCATTCAATTACGATTCCAACCATACTAGTTTCGCTCAAATCCGACTCCAAATCAGTGTTCAAAACTCAAAAATTCATATTATGAAACTTAGACCAAACCCCCAATTTTCCTCTTTAAATCCACAATCCAATTGCCAAAATGAAGATAGATTCATGGAATAAGATCAAAACCAAGTGTAGAACACTTACCCCAATCCTTGTGATGAAAATTTCTCCAAAATCGACTCAATTCGCGTTTGTAAGTGTAAAAATGAATAAAAAATCGCGAACCCTTGTATTTAACATTCTTCCCAGCACTTCCACATCCGCGGACATTTCGTCGCATCTGCGACCACCACTTTCGCGGTAAATCTTGCGCTTCTACAAAAATAGCCATGCTCAGCAACCCCCGCACCTGCGGTCTTAAGCCGCTTCTGCGATCGCATTTCTGCGCTCATGAAGCACATTTGCGGTTGCGCAGGTGCTTCGAAGCACCTACACCTGCGATACTCATGACCAGCTCCCTTTCTCGCTTCTGTGACCAACTGTCCGCATCCGGGGGCCCGCATCTGTGCCCATTCTTCCGCAGATGCGGAAACACTAGAACCAGTAGCCTTCAGTAATGCAACATGAATGAAAAATGATCCGAAACTCACTCGAGCCACTCGGGACCCCGCCCAAATATATTGACAAGTCCTATAACATAACACAGACCTACTAGAGGCCTCAAAACCCACATAACAATATCGAAACGACGAATCACACCTCAAATCGAAATCTATGAACTTTGAACTTTCGATTTCCAAAACTCGCGTCGAAACATATCAAATCATCCCGGAATGAACCCAAATTTTTCACACAAGTATCAAATAACATGACGAAGATATTCCAATTCCCAAAACAAAAATCCGAATCTGATATCCTCAAAGTCAACTTCCAGTCAACTTAGGAACTTTCCAAACCTTCAAATTTCCAATTATGTTTTGCCAACCTGAGCCGAAACCTTCTAGAAACATTCAGATGCAAATCCAGGCATACGCCCGAGTCTAAAATCACCATCCGGACCTAACGGAACCATCAAAAATCCGTTCTGGGGTCAAATTCACAAAAAGTCAAACTCACAAAAATACAGAACTACTCATGCCCGTAAACTAGCGAGGAAAGTGCAAATGCTCAAAACGACCGGTCGGATTGTTACATTAATTGTGTTTAAATTAATCATTAGTCATCTTGGTTAATATTGATACGCAAAACTATACACGCTGTAGCACAAGGATTTTGTCATGCAAAAGTGATTCGGAAAGATGTGGGCACATGATGCCACGTGTGTAAGAATTGAAAGTTGTGAATCGTGATTTGAGATTTCGAGGAGTGGTACCTCGGGTAATTCATGTTGAAATTCATGCATTATAAATAATTTAATTGATTTATTTTTCATATGATTCTTGCTTGAACCCATCCATATGCCATTTGTACTCTGACTATATTATTGTTTAATTACTTGATTATTTTTTCGTTGCCATCCGTGTTCTCATTGTTTTCATTGTTGATTTGAATTGGAAATTCTTTTGTTATTAGACTTACATTGATATTCTTTCCTTGTTATATTTATGTAACATTTTGTACAGGTTTATATGTCTGGTAGGTGTCTTGACCTGGCCTCGTCACTACTCTACCGAGGTTAGGCTTGATACTTACTGGGTACCGTTGTGGTGTACTCATGCTACGCTTCTGCACATTTTTGTGTGCAGATCCAGGTACCTCAGAGTTGTTGATATTCCTGTTTTTTGATCGAGCATTTCTGTTGAGACTCAAGGTATACCTGTTGTCGTGTTCGCAGGCCTCAGAGTCACCTTTTGATATCTTTCCTTGTACTGTTTGATTCTATTCTGGAACTGTTGTATTTAGAGATTTTATAGTAAACTTTGTAGAGCTTGTGGCTTGTACTACTGGTTTTGGGATTTTAGAAAATTTCTATTTCATATTTAATAATTGTTGGTTGAGTTACCACTAATTCAGTAAGTGTTAGGCTTACCTAGTCCCTAAGACTAGGTGCCATCACGACATCCTATGGAGGAAAATTTAGGCCGTGACAATGAATTTCTTTTTATAGTCTCTCCCTTGACAGCAATTGGCAAACTTCATCTCTTTCTTTGTTTATAGAAATTTACTTCTGAAAAGCAAGACATGATATGAAGAATTTGTACCCCTTTACAAATCAAATCGAAAAATCGCGCCAAACCGAAAAGTCAAAGCAAACTGATTAAAAAGTCCGATTAGGTTTGGTTTGATTTGGTATTGAGTAAAAAATCGAACCAAACCGATATATAAAAATATAATTTTTATATATATTTTTAAGAATTTATATAGAATTTTTTAAAAAAATATCAAGAAAAATTTGGAATTCTTTTACGGAATATAATATTTAATAAAATATGAAGTGTTTCATATTTATTAACCTTAAATAACGGGTTGTATGATCACTTTCTTATCAAGTGTTACTGAACTGCATCAATTTCTTTGTTCTTCCATATTCATATGTCAAAATTTATTAAATTGCTAATTCTTT
This sequence comes from Nicotiana knightiana, assembly GCA_005239525.1. Taxonomy (NCBI): domain Eukaryota; kingdom Viridiplantae; phylum Streptophyta; class Magnoliopsida; order Solanales; family Solanaceae; genus Nicotiana; species Nicotiana knightiana. The sequence goes on along the minus strand of ML430610.1, from coordinate 2,688 downwards.
TTCGAATTTGAAGTGATTATTTATTTAGGTCTCATATTGATTTTTATGTTTAATTACTAAATTCGATTAACCTTGAAACCATATATCAACGAAAATTTATTGTCAGACGACCTAAAAAATAATTATCATGTATTACTAAGAAAATTCTCTCATAAGAGTATGTTAATAGATAATATGTTTATCAATTTTTTTAATTTTAACTAAACATATATTTACTTATAAAAAATTTAACAAAGTAAGATTGAAATAACATATAGTTGATTTGATTTGATTTTGATAAAAATCGAACCAATTCGATCCATGTACACCCTACTTACATATATATGTTTTAACACTAGAGATTAAATTATACTTTACTCGTATATGCTAACTGTAAGTGTATTCAAACAGAAAAGTGTAAGAATGTCACGTTTAAATTCAAATCTTCGAACCTAAAGTAATTTTTGAGCATCCTTTACCAGTATACTTAGAACTTTTTATTTTATTTTTTATGTATAGTAATTAAATATAAGTACATACAAACAAACAAACACACACAATTGTACAACTTGTTTGGATGGTTGTTACCTGTTGTATTGTATCTTATTGTTACTTTAAATACAATATTTATTTTTTCTGTTACATAAATTTTATTATATCATATCGTTAAATCCTTCGTTACGTAACGGCGAAAAGTGTCACTTTACGTAACGACGAATCTGGTGTGGTGGCATTATTACCTTACTTTTTTATTTTATCTTGTTCTTTCTTATTATTAAAAATAATTATTTTTATCCTTTACCCTACTTTTTTTATGATAGATCTGCTATATATCCTTTTATTGTTAATAATATTACAAGTTTATTCTTCATATTGTTGGTGTATGACATCATGAAACAACGACAAATGATATAATTCATTTAAACATTGTATTTATCAAATAATACAATATAATAAAATACAATATAATATATTATGAAACGACATATAACAACTATCCAAACAAGCTGTTATTATATTTAGGCAGTATAATTTTCAGACAAACTAAAGGAGATTCAATTGAGCCGCATCTCAACAATGTAACTCCTCCTAGATTGATAGCTGGTGACCGGGTATAATTTTATTATTAACCATATGCCCAATATTTCACGTCTACCAAATATATGTGAAGCTTTCTTAAACATTTTATATTATAAGTGTTAAACTTTTTAGGTGAAATTATTTTACTAAAAGAAAATCTGAATGACCAAATTAGCCTTTAGCTAAATAAAATCCATTAAATGATTATTTACCACAATCAATCATTTCTAGAATACTCTAACATATGTGAAGAGTTGTTCATCTTCTGCTAATTATTCTCGCGTCACAACCCGAAAATATACGATCTGTTTGAAAGTTACATAAACAGATTAGCAAAATCTAAGGCTACCAAGAACAAGTAGCAGCTATATTCCGGAATGCACGAACATCTTCAGAGTCAGCTCCCGACATCAACAGCAACTCCACTCCAAAATATGCACGCAAGGTGCAAAAGTGTAGTATGAGTACAACCGATCCCATGTACCCAGTAAGTATCTTGTCTAACCTCGTCGAAGCAGTGATGAGGCTTTTTAGTTAAAAGATACTCAGTGATATAACGTGCACCGTGAACTAGCAATAGAACTATACTACGATATAACAGAAAAGAGTACACGAAACGAATTTGCAAAGAAATAACGGAGTAGTAGAAGAGATCAAAATTTTACATTTTCCAATATCTTGACCAATCTTTTCCTTAGAGCGAAAACCAATAAACCACGATAGTCACTCCATAACTTTCATAGCGTGAGGAATGTACTCAAATATCAAGTCAATTGCACGGCAACACCCTTCGTGCATTTATATCATCCTCACCAAATATGCATATAACAGTATCAACCGGATGGCAGAATTACTGATAACAGAAATGACAATGTAGGAAATACGCAAGTAGAAATAATGAACGAGGATATACATATGTGCAACAGTAATAATACTAGGCGAAAAGCATAGGAGTAATGACAGCAATTAGGAAAGAAGAATATAAACTTCAACTAATAGCATGGTGGAGATCCAGATATAGATAAAACAAATAAGAAGGGAACACGTGATCTTTATAAATTAACAAGTAGAGGCATGAATGACTAACATGGTAGAATTCCTGTATTAAAGTGTAACAAAATAGATACAACATGGATGTAATTGTAACAACAGGAAGTAGGCATGGTATTTGCAAGTTAAGCAAGTAGAAGCCATGGGTAACACAACAACAATTGAGATAGAGAACAAAGACAGAACAGTAAAAACAAGTCACATAAGAACCATAAGTATGACAATAACAGCTCAAGGTAAAGGCATGAATGTATCTACAAGGAAAGGATATCACGACATAATGTATATCCCTCATCCTCACCTGCACGGAAACACCCTTCGTGCCATGAACTCGTGATAACATAAAATCATGATAATATAAATGCAGTGGCACGGTTTCACCTTTCTTGCTTTTACTCACAAATGAAATGGCATGGCATCACCCTTCGTGCTTTACACTCATATAACATATCACGACATCACTCTTCGGGCTTTTACTATCAAATAATATGGAACAACGTCAACCTTCGTGCTTTACACTCTCCCTCACATGATAATATATATAAATATATATATATATATATATATATATATATATAT
>ML430609.1:421-37849 GCA_005239525.1 Nicotiana knightiana | reverse complement strand
AGGTAAAATCACAAAAGAAGGAGATATGGATTGATGCCCAATTGCCTCCTTGCCTCTTGCCCTAGATTTTCTTGTTCTAAACTCTAAACCTTGATTTTGTACTCCTTTGGGTGAATTGAATCTTTTTTTAGGTTAAGTGGATTGTCCCCCGAACTTCCAAAAGTACCCCTTTCAAATTATTTTTCCCGTCTGGACTAGCGCGGGCGCGCTAGTCTCGCGCTAATGCCCGCGCTAATGGAGTTTCTGTCTGCCTGGTCTGCTGGAATAGCGCGGGTGCACTACACTCGCGCTAATGACCGTGCTAATGAGGTTTCATTCTGTCCCAAGCGTCTTCATCCTTCAAGTCATCCATAAAGTATCCCATGGGGCTTTTCTTCTTCAATGTCGCACAAATCACCATCCTAAGTCCTATATAGTACATTGTACTCATGTGAAACACAAAAATCACAATTAGAGCCAATTTATCATCATTTAATAATCATTAAGATAGTGAAGCATCATTAAGTTAGAGCATAAACATACGTTAAACTATGTAAATTTAGCCTGTCATCAACACCCCACACTTAAATCATTGCTAGTCCTTGAGCAATCCACTATATCCTACATGGCTTCTTTCCCCAAACACTTCCCTATGGTATCACACCACGAACATTTTACAAGAATTGTACCTAGCAGTGTAAAATCTATGCCTCAAGCGATGACTCTCACATGCCATGCTATTACTTCCTCAAGATACTCTACAAGGAGGTCAAGACTTACCTCTCTATCATGAATCACGTGCCCTCACATCACACAATTGAGAGTTGTTCCACAAAAATAATATTAAGAACAAGCAGGAACTTTAGGTAGGAAGTATTCACTCACTCTCAAAAAGAACATTCATATGCCACAAAGATACACCATAGGCTTGCCCGTAGTGTAATACTCTACTAATCGAATCCATTCAGTCTAAGATCATTTAGGTCTTCATTTGGTTGTAGTGTAGGCTAAGGGACGGGTAGGATATCTTTAGATATAGTGACTAGCCTCCCTAAGCACTTTTAATAAAACTACTTTAGCTTTCAGCCTATTCTTATGTTTTGCCAGAATTTCCACCACTCTCTTTAATTTACCCCCACATTTCATTAGGTGCATTTTTTGCTTCAACTCACCACCCATCAAGGACTGTATTTATTCATTGTCCTTCTTTCTTCCTATATATATATNTTTTTTCTAGTGGTGTTCATTCTTTTATGCTTCGCACCATCTTCCTATTTCACTGATTCCACCCAGACAATCTCCTCACCCCACACTTAAAATTGTGCATTGTCCCTAATGCACACCCATACATACAAGAGGGTAAATGAAACTCCCTGGTAGGCCAAAGGCCGAAGCACTAGCATCTCATGGGGTACTCAGACTTCTCCCATGCCTGGTCCTTCGTGTGGGTACCTCACACTTAGTTCCAACCATCAGGTTTGATGTTGCATCCTTCCAGTGGCTTTGCGTTCCATGCTCCTAAAAAATCAAAAAAAATTGACACTACAAAAATAATACAATTAGAAAAATAAAACAAAATAAAATAAAATAAAGCAGTAAAGTTGGGTTGCCTCCCAATAAACGCTTGATTTAACATCGCGGCATGACGCGAATCACTTTCTGCCTCCACTTCGAACTTATGAATTGGACCCCAAATTTTGATTCTGTTCTGTGATCATGCTCCTGGGGTGGTAGAACGAATCTGATTGGCCCAATAAAATAATATAGTATTCTGCACTTCTTGGCCTTTGGATGAGATGTGTATTCCCGACTTTCTGGCACGAAGAACTCCAGAATGTAGGCATCTTGTTCCTTACTCCTTGACTCCTCAAGTGGCTCGGACGACTCTATTTCCATATCATCATCCAAACACAATGTGGAAAAGTCTTGGATTGTGGACCAATGCTCTCAACTACACAAATATTGGGATTGTCAACATCCTTAACACTATGACACTAGAGTCAACTAAATATGTGTCCTCAATATCCTTGGTTGACTCTAGTATCTCTTCTACGACATTGGCATCCTCAAAATCTAGTTCGATTGATTGTTGGTGTTCTACTCTGGCCTTCTCCTCTAGCTCATCCTCGTATATTTTTAAATCCTCCATTATAATGGTAATTTCTGCAGCCAATTCATACTCATATTGGCTACTATCCACACTGTCAACTTGTTGCACTTTACAGGGTTCAATTACTTTATTCGCTTGAGCCTCCAAGTTGTGAATTTGCCTCTTGCCTTTGTACCCGCAGTTGTATCTCATCATACTATTCCGTAAGGCACTTTAGCATATCCTCGATCTCTTTCAGGTCCTCATACCTGGGTTCTTTGTTCCTATAAATTTCACAAGAAAAAGAAGAACCATCAAAGTAGGGGTTGGGGAAAGATAAGAAATATAAGCACAACCATGAAAGTGACCATCTTGACCACCACACATATCACACACATTCCACATATAAGATTGAGTTGGTGCACATAACTCGCTCTCGAGAATATTTTGATAATTTTTCTCTGGGTGTTTTCTTCCATAATATGCATAACGAGGATCAAAAGTAGAATTACCAACATCCAAACTCTCATAATTCCATGTTGCCATATTTTTTCAAATTAACAAATACAACTAAAATAAAGAAAATAAAAATCAATTACTAAAAAAAATAAAACTTGAAACCTAGCAATATGTACACCTACAACTACACTTGATAATATTGTTAACTCCCCGGCAACGGCGCCAAAATTTGGTCACGCTCAACTATGTCTATTAAAAGACTAAGTGAGCGTTGCATATATAATCCGGGTATTTTGTCCAAAGTCGAATCCCACAGGGAATTAACGTATCAAATGTCGTCTTTAGATTACTAGATTCTCAATAGTCAACTTTCTCAAACGTTGTGTATATCACTTTGTGTTGTTTCTACTATTACAGCTGAACAGAAATAATAAACTTAAGATTAACTAAAAATAAGATGTAAGCAATTGGATTAAAGGTCTAAGGTNCCCAGAGTCGAATCCCACAGGGAATTAACGTATCAAATGTCGTCTTTAGATTACTAGATTCTCAATAGTCAACTTTCTCAAACGTTGTGTATATCACTTTGTGTTGTTTCTACTATTACAGCTGAACAGAAATAATAAACTTAAGATTAACTAAAAATAAGATGTAAGCAATTGGATTAAAGGTCTAAGGTTATGGTTTCCCCCGTTGGTGAAATTCCTTCTTGTATTCCTATAGTTTTGATTTAGTTGTCTCTATCAATCATGAACACTCCGGCTACCATAAATCTCTCTCAAGTAATTATGATAATTTACTAGACGCACTCTCTCAAGTTACGCTAGCTAGATTGCATTACAGTTCACTTTAGATTGCACTCGAGGTGTCGTTACCTCTAATCCAACCTCTAAACCTTCGGTTATGACTCTCGCCTATACTCCGGGAGTGGTTTTGTTCAAACAACTATCTAAATATGCACTCTTATCTCAAGTGGATACATAATAAATAGGCACAGCTAATTGAGGGCCCTTCAATCAACTACAACAAGAACGTAATTGAACAAATAGAGATTAACAACCAACCAAAACTATATTAATATCACAATAAAGTCATCCCCCAATAGGTTCCACCAAAACCTTAGATTAGAAAAGTTATCTACTCATAATAATGATAAAAACTACAAAAGAATTCATAAGCAAAGGTAAAATCACAAAAGAAGGAGATATGGATTGATGCTCAATTGCCTCCTTGCCTCTTGCCCTAGATTTTCTTGTTCTAAACTCTAAACCTTGATTTTGTACTCCTTTAGGCGAATTAAAACTTTTATAGGTTAAGTGGATTGGCCCCGAACTTCCATAAGTACCCCTTTCGAATTATTTTTTCCGTCTGGACTAGTGGGGGCGCGCTAGTCTCGCGCTAATGCCCGCGCTAATGGTGTTTCTGTCTGCCTGGTCTGCTGGACTAGCTTGGGCGCGCTACACTCGCGCTAATGCCCGCACTAATGCCTGCGCTTATGAGGTTTCATTCTATCCCAAGCGTCTTCATCCTTCAAGTCATCCATAAATTATCCCATGTGGCTGTTCTTCTTCAATTTCGCACAAATCACCATCCTAAGTCCTCAATAGTGCATTGTACTCCTGTGAAACACAAAAATCACAATTAGAGCCAATTTATCATCATTTAATAATCGTTAAGACAGTGAAGCATCATTAAGTTAGAGCATAAACATACGTTAAACTATGTAAATTTAGCATGTTATCAATTGTTACCTTGGAAACATGTGTATTGAACTCCTTTCAAAAAATGTCAATACCTGCATTTGTTGAGAAGTGTTCTTAATTCATTAAGCTCATTATTCCAAATTTGTGCTCTTTAGCATATGTCATTTGGATGAACCACGTTACATGACGCTAACTAATAGTAGACTTGGAGCCAAAGTTTTGGATTAAGAGATTCTAAGTTATAGGTCAAGATCACAAGATGCATAAGTCTTTTCCCCTATTTTTACTTAAAGAATATACAAAAGGATTTCCCAATATTTAATTATTTTTCCACTTCCTGGGCAATTTGAGTTTGCATTGTGTGATATGCTTTCAATTAGTCAATTCTCGTATGAATATATGATGTGGTCCTTACAACATCACAATAGATGAATTATGGCCTCCCTAATTGTTTACATATTTTCTTTTCACTTAAGCTTTCCTAGTCTGTCTGTTTGTATCATAAGAGTGCTCTAAGGCAAGTCTCCTCCCCTTAGCACAATCTTTGTGCTTATGAGTTTTATGTATAAATGTCATCTTTCTCAAAAAGAAAAACGGTGATTTAAGTCAAAGCCAATTCAAGTGTACTAATATGAATACTTCAAGCCCAATCTTCAAAAGTCTTTTGACCTTGACAAGTCTTGAAGTAGGGAGAATTTGTAGGCATATAAATTTTATTGGAATTAAATTCGTAAAATAAATTGGACTATATTTTAAATTCAAGATATATTAGCTCAAATAAATTTATTGGGCGAATATAATTGGATTAGTTATATAAGTCTTAATCCATTGGGCTAGCCCGTTTAGTTGGGCTAAAGTAATGAGCTCACTTCATTAGGTCCAAGATTCCATCTTCCTAGATGTCACGTGTCAAATGACGTGGTGCACCAAGTCAAATAAAAGAGCCAATGAGATCATGCCATGTGTCAAAATGACAAGGCTTAACAAGTCACATTAAAAGGCTAATGAAATCGCGCCACGTGTGCAAGTGACATGATCTGGCCAATCAAATACGGCCTTGTCACAGTTCAATTTGATTAGCCAGAAAGAGTTTATTCTTATCATAACTCTTCCCTCCCACAACTATAAATAGGGTTCTTCATAACTTAAAAGGACCAAAAGTTATAACAAGAAGCAAGAGGGAACTCTTGGATCAAATGCTGCAGATTTTTCTAAAAGCTACAAACATTCATGTGTTCTAAGGATTAAAAGATCAAAACGAAGATTCAAGAACAAGCTGCAAGCCCTTGGATTAAAAGTACGTTAAGATCAAGATCAAGCTGCAAGCACTTGGGTTATGTCACGACCCAAAATCCATAAGGTCATGATGGCGCCGGACACTACTGTCAGGCAAGCCAATCATTAAATGATTAAGTTAAATTTCCTATTTTAGCATTTTTGGAATCATTACCTTTCACTTTATTACATAATAACTGAATAAAATTCGCTAAGTAAATACGACAGTTTAATATTCCATTTTTATAAAATACATCTCAAACACATCCCAGAACCCGGTGTCACAATTGTATGAGCAAATTTTCTAGGAATTATACATCGTACTACAATACTTGTCCGGAATACAAACTGGACAAGAAATTTAAAATAAATACAATACATCTGAGGAAGACTCTGTCGGTTGCGGGTCGTCTCTGGATGTCGCAGCTCGTCTAAGTCTCCAAGTCAGCCACATCACTGCGTCAAACAAGGCCACTAGCTATGAATGAACCTGTGCAATAAAAATGCACAGCAAGTGTAGCATGAGTACAAAAACAACGTGTACTCAGTAAGTATATCGCCTAACCTCGAAGAGGTAGTGACGAGAAGTTGAATTTGACACTTGATAGAGGTCAATTTAATATAATCAAGGATGACTCTAAGCATGGATATCATAGGCAAGTTAACAACTAGCGACAATAAATAGCAACTTCTTTCACGTTTAACATTTTATCCTCATCATTTCAGTTGACAATATTAAATTTCCAGGCTAATAATCAGGTAAAAATCATAGCAAATATGCAGTAATATATGTGCAAGCAATGCCGAGAGTCAAACAGCCCGAACCAACATAAATGTAAAATGTGCACTGCCGAAGGGTCGAACGGCTCGAACCATAGATGCATCTATTAACACCCCTGGCATACGGCCCGCTCCCATGAGAGTAGTGGAAGAAATCACCCCGCTCATGGAATATAAATTGCGAAGCGGTCACACACAGTAATGCACATTCCAACAATCCACCCCGATTACATCGGGAAAATCAAGTACTCAAGTAAATGACAATTTCTCTTTTAATGGTCATGAAAATAGTATTTAAATCTTTTCCAGAAATTCATTTGCCAAGTTCGATAAGGTTAAAATATTTTAATTTCATCAGTAAGATTACAAGTACGGCAAATAGAACATGTTTTTGGGTCCTAGACTACCTGAACATAAACATAATAGTAGCTATGCACGGACTCTCATCACTTCGTGCGTACGTAGCCCCCACAAATAGTAGCACATATTAAATTAGTTCACCTATGAGGACAATTCTCCCTCACAAGGTTAGAAAGGAGACTTACCTTATTCCGGAGTTTCATAACCGGCTTACAAGCCCTTCTAAGCCCTTCTGAAGACCCAAATCAATGCACCACGCCTCAAAACTAGCCAAAGAGGACAAACCAATGAAAATATACTCTAATACTTGTAACAATTCAAATTATATAAATTTCAACTCCGCTCGAAAAGTTGACCAAATTGCCGTCGGGTCCACGTGTCGGATTCCGAAATTTCTCGAGGATAAATTCTACCCATAGCTTTACTAACTCAATTATACAATTTACTCTAATTTTCAAGCTCAAATTCATGGTAAAAGTACAAAATTCCAAATTCTAGGTCTTCCCCAAAATCCCAAATTTATACTAATTTTCCATGTCTAAATCCATGTAAGATCACATATTTAACTCAAAAATAGGAAGAAATCACTTACCTAGTGTTGCTTGGTGAAAATCCCTCCTTGATCTCTCCAAAATCGTCCAAACCAAATGAAAGAAATGAAAGAAATGGGCCAAAACTCGTGTTTAAAACAATCTGCCCAGGCTTCATCGAGTTCTACCTTGCGATGTGCAGGTTGTACATCCTATTACAATTTTCCCTTGTTGTACACCTTCTGCTAAAACGCCCATAACTCCTTGTAAAAAATCTAAATGACAAACGGTTTGAAGATTAGAAACCAGACTCGAAGATCTTTAATTTGATCGGTTGTACACCATATAACTCTTTATATATTTCGAGTTATGAGTTGCTAAAGTCCGCTCCATGTATCAGAAAATTCTGTCGAAACTGCTCCACCAGCCATCTTCAATCGATCATAACTTTCTGATAAAATGTCCAAATAATGAATGATTTAACTTTCTGGAAACTAGAATGCAAGGGCTACAACTTTTGTGTTTTGAAAATATTCAGAATCCTTATATAATTCGAGATATAATCTTCCAAATTCAGCTTCGTGGTTGCACTAGTTGCTGTCAAAACAGCTTTCTGCAGAAAATTTCAGCAACTCTTTGGTCCGAAATTCTTTCCGTTAACCTTCTGAAATCCACCCGAGGCTCGGGACCTTAACCAATTATACCAACATGTCCCAAAACATGATACGAACTCGCTCGAGGCCTCAAATCACATCAAACAACGTCGAAATCATGAATCGCACTCCAATTCAAGCTTTATGAACTTTGAAATTTCAAACTTCTACATCCGATGTCGAAACCTATCAAATCACGTCCGATTGACCCCAAATTTTGCACACAAGTCATATTCGACATTACGGACCTGCTCCAACTTTCAGAATTGGAATCCGACCCCGATATCAAAAAGTCAAACTCTCGGTCAAACTTCTCAAAAACCTTCAAATTTCTATCTTTAGCCAAATGACTTCAAAATGACCTACGGACCTCCGAATTCACTTCTGATCGCGCTCCCAACTCCAGAATCACCATACGGAGCTATTCCCAGATTCGGAATCCCAAACGGACATCAATAACACCGAAATGCACTTCAACCCAGACTTATGAAATTCCTTCTAAAATACTAACTTCCACTAAATACGACGAAACGCTCCCGGGTTATCCAAAACCCGATCCGGACATATGCCCCAGTCCGAAATCATCATACGAACCTGTTGGAACATTCAGATCCCGATTTCGAGGTCGTTTACTCCAAATTCCAGTCTTAGTCGATTCTTCCAACTTCAGGCTTCTAAAATGAGAATTTTCTTTCCAATTTGACTCTGAACTTCCCGAAATTCAATTCCGACCACACCTACAAGTCATAATACCTGAAACAAAGTTGCTCATGACTTCAAACCGCTTAACGACGTGCTAGAGCTCAAGTCGACCAGTCGGGTCGTTACATTCTCTCCCACTTAAACATACGTTCGTCCTCGAACGTGCCAAGAACTGCTCTGGAGTTATCTAAAATCGCCGTTCAACACCTCGTGCATCTGCCCGTGCTACCACAACCCAATTGAGCACATTAGCCTGATCAAATCTGAAGATATCCTCTTTTATCCATACAATAAGCTCAGAACCCAGTTCCAACACCTGAAATTCTCTGCCAGTCCTACTTCCAATATATAAACACCGTATCAACTCCCAATGCATCTGTTGATATACATATACATCCTACTATAATGTTGATGATACCATCACAACGGAGGAGATGTGTAGAAATTTCTAACCAATTGCAGAGTTAACCAAACATTGATTCTATCCTTTTGACTAAAATCATCACCTCATTACTATGCTAATACTGGCCTTTGTTCTTTACCATACTTCACAAAATCTTATTGCACTGATCCCTAATCCAATAGCCTCGTCTCACCCAGTATGAACTGCTCAGACAACCAATCACCCCATACATGACCAACAGTCTCACACGATGCCACAATGCGCCAATAGGCCAATTTTCGAACATGATACATAAGGAAATGACTCAGGAGGGGACTACTCAACTCACGCAACTAACATGGATTTCCTTAGAAAATAGGAATCAAAACACAAGAAAAATAAATATAGGAACCTCACTCAACATCATCCTGTTGCGGCATGCAACCCAATCCAAATAACATACCCGTGGCAGTGTGCCACCCGATCCCATCATAAAATTCACATAAGGAGATATACACGGAGCTGAATTGTTCACCATTACAAATTACTGAATACTGGTCATAAGCACGCTAAGTGCATAATACCATCCTGGGGAGACTGATAGAGCCATATTCTACAAAAATTAAGCACAACTGAGGTGCAATATATATATACTCTGAAATCTCAAGATCCCTCCTGCTCACATAACATCATCACTACGCTGAATCTTAACACATAGGAATTTCTCAAGCCGTTTCACAACTCACACGGCACAATAATAACCTTACATGAAATGAACAAAGACGGAACAACATCCGATATTCCAGCACCCCTCCTTGAGGAGCGGTATACTGAAAGGAACACATCTGCCTCACATGAAGCCCATAATCCTGTTTAAACCCATTCACACACTTCAAGTTGATTCTGCTCGCACTGAACTAGGCTGATAGCCTTACCTGGATCTATCATAACCCACTTCTTCTCATAACACGCAAGAACAACCATCATAGCCGCAAACACCCCACAATCCACAGCACAATGAACTAAACGCCGCCCAAGCAAAAATTCTCACATAAGCAATATTACACTTCCTTATACTCAGTCTAAGTCTTCAATCCATTACGTGACTACATGTCACACTCATACGATCTTCCTGTGGTCATGCTCCCACGACCTTTCCCACAAGGTAACAAGTCTGCACATCCATACCACCGATCACACTAATACTGCAAAACACATCAAAAACCCATGACCAGGATACAAAGCCTCTTTCACCAAACACCGATCTCAGGTGACACTAGAGATAACACCAGCTTACTCTAGACATTCAAATCCCTTCTTCTTGCTCACCCGAGCTCATGACATCCTTGTCAACACCGAACCGCAATCTTGATCCTTACTTCCAATTACATACTGCTTACTGCACCTGCATGCCAATATGAGATAGCGCATGAATTCCATCATAACTCTTGAACCACTAATAGGGTGAACACCCCTTCATATAGAAACTTTTTTTTTCTTTTCTCACCTCATTTCAAGAGAAGCATAACAACACACGAGTGAATTCTCATAATCACAAAACAGGAAAATCCTCAGGGAATAGTCTATACCCACATGATCCTTCCGAGATCCGCCTACACCTGACAAGCCATAATACTTGAATGCTTCCAAATAAATCCATTACGGAGGTCGACAAGCCTCACACACACCGACACAAACCACATGCATAACTTAATTACATTGAAGGAACTGATAACTGTCGCACATGTGCCATTCCAACCATGGCAACCCAATCTATCTTCTTTTAATCATCCTTAATCGCCTCAGAAACAATAGTAACCCCATTCAACTCATAACAAACTCAATCCTCACTCATCCCGAGTGGCCTTGACTCACGAGACCATGTTATCTCAATCCCACAAACCGCCTCACACCCTTCTAATAATCTTTATACACCTCGGAGTTTACTTATCTCACTCCCCCAATACTATCATGCACGCTGGAAAATATCATAGAACAATCCAAACATTTTCCCTTTCTCAGAAATTATACTGCAAAAGCTCGATTCTTAATTATACTGCTGCCTGAAACCCTTAAACGCCGCATTCTTACCTTCGAGTTTGCTAGGACCGCTATTGAGAGTCACTCATTCTGACTTGGCCCCGAATACAATCAACTCCAAGGCTCTTCTAGCACACAAACACCCTTTCAATGAAGCACGTGACTGAGTCACTGCCCTAACAACTCGTGTAACGACCCGGTCGGTCGTTTTGAGAGTTAGCGCCCCGATCACTTAATAACAGCTTCTCCTATGTCTATTTATGTTATTAGAACTTGTCGCAGCATTGAGTGATGAAATCCGGGGTGATTTTGGACACATAATCCATAAATGTGGAATTTAGCTTTAGAAATTTGGTCGTAGCTAGAGCTAGTAAAGACGGATCTGGAATGGAATTTTGTCGACTCCATTAGCTCTGTTGGTTGATTTCGGGGTTAGGAGCGTGTTCGGAATGTGTTTTCGAGGTCGGTTGTTGATTTAGGCTTGAATTGGCGAAAGTTAGAATTTCGGCGATTTCGGCCGATAGGTGAAATTTTGATATCGGACTCGGAATGGAATTTTGAAAGTGAAAAAGGTCTGTAATGTCATTTATGACCTGTGTGCAAACTTTGAGGACATTCAGGATGAGTTTAGACGTGTTTCGGCATCGGATGTGAATTCTAGAAATTTCATAAGTTCTTAGGCTTGAATCTATGCATATTTGATAATTTTGATGTTATGAGATGTGTTTTTAAGGCTCGACCAAGTTTGAATGGGGTATTAGAGTTGGTTGGTAGTTTTGGTTGAAGTCCTGGGGGCCTCGGGTGTATTTCGGATGCTCAACGGGTTAGATTTGGATTTAAGAAGGCATCAAATTTTGTTGTTCTGGTTTTCTTTTGTGCGTTGGCGTGGGTGTAGCCGCGAACGCATAGGCATAATAGGCTTCAGGGGTTTTTAGTGCTTCGAGTTCGCGGATAGCAGAGTGCGTTCACATAGCTTTAAGTAGGGGTCCCAGGGGTTGGGTCATTTCCCTTCGCGTTCGCAGGCCTTGGAACGCGTTCGCAGTGGGTTAAGGAACCTGAGGTTCGCGATCGCACTCCCCCATTCGCATTCGCATAGACCATTTTTTGGGCGCGTGTTCTTTACTCATCTCGTTCACGATTGACCTTCCGCGAACGCATAGGTCAATAACTGGGCAGATTCTTTAAGACCCAAAATAGAGGGTTAAAGCGTATTTTCACCATTTTTGAATTGGGGAGCTCGGGCAGGGAGATTCTTGGAGACTTTTGCACCTGGGTAACTTGGGTAAGTGATTTTTATCCATTATAGATCAATTTTCCATGATTCCAATCTTAAATCCAACCTTTAATTTCGAAAATTTTGTATGTGAAAAATGGGATGAACTTCATAGACCGGATTATTGAGTTTTGATTGGGTGTTTGACCTCCGATTTGAGAGATTCTTATATGGTTAGACTTGTGAGTGAATGGGTGTCCGGAAAATATAAATTTTACCCGATTCCGAGACGTGGGCCTGGGGGACTTTTTTTGGCGAATTTCCAAATTTCGCGTATTAGCTAAGAAATAATTAGCTATTTTGTTCCCTTGAAGTGATATTTACTTTATGCAATCGATTTGAATAGATTTGGGCCACCCGGAGTCGGATACTCGTGGCAAGAGCGTGGTATTGAGTTGATTAGCGCAGTCAAGGTAAGTGGCTTGCCTAATTCTGTGTTGGGGACTTCCCCTTAGGCATTTTTATACTGATTTTGTTATGTGGACGCCGTATACGTGAGGTGACGAGTGCGTACACGGGTCATTGTTGCTAAAATCCTATTTTTACTTCCATGAAATCACTTATTTTCATTCCTATATTACGGTTTCCTGTCTTAACTTAGTAGTTAGCTTAAGAGTAAGCATGCCTACATGTCCTTACTTGATTTCCTCTTATTTGATACTAGTTGCACTATGCTCAGGTAGCTTTACTCTATTCTTGCCTGTTGTTTTCCTGGACTGTTTAATTAAGATGTATCCGACATACTTCTGCTTTGCATATTTAAATTGGGACTACGGACCGAGATGCGGGAGCTTTCCCCCTGTACTGCATTTCATATTTAAATTGGGACTACAGACCGAGATCCGGGAGCTTTCCCCAAGTACTGAAATGCATATTTAAATTGGGACTACGGGTGGAGATCCGAGAGCTTTCCCCCTGTACTGCATAGCATATTTAAATTGGGACTACGGGTGGAGATCCGAGAGCTTTCCCCCTGTACTGCATAGCATATTTAAATTGGGACTACGGACTGAGATTCGGGAGCTTTCCCTTTGTACTGAATTGCACATTTACTGTTGAGATATATGCTCTGCTGAGCCGAGGGCACTCTCTCTGTTATAAATTCTTCCAGATTCCATTAATCCTGTTTATCATTGCTCATCTATGTTCCACTGTTTTAAATTTATATTGACTTGTTTTAAAAACTCAGTAGAGCCTCAACCTGACCTCGTCACTGCGTGACTGGGGTTAGGCTTGGCACTTACGGAGTATCGAATGTGGAGTACTCACGCCCTTTCCTGCGCATGTTTTCCCCATGTGCAGATCCAGGTACCAGACGTCTGTATCTATCTTCGAGAGGTTATGTAACTGTTAAGAACAATCAATTTTTTTGGAATTCCTTATCGTGCTAGTTACTGTCATCAAATTCTTAAACTCTATTCTATTATTGCTTGCAGTTGGTTCGTACCCGTACTGATGACCAGGCACCCGAGCCCCCAGTCAGAGCCACCAGAGGCAGAATCCGGGGCAGAGGACGAGCACGCGGTACAGCCCGAGCACCGGCTAGAGCAGAGTCAGAGGAGCCCCCAGCAACTACAGTTGGAGGGGCACAGGAGGTCCCTACTGTTACTCCAGACCTCCAGGAGACATTGGCCCAGTTCTTGAGTGCCTTCAGCACTCTATCTCAGGCGGGACTACTTTCGATATCTCCAGCTACATCCCAGGCTGGAGAAGGGACACAGACTCCCCCAGCCCGTACTCCTGAGCAGAGGGTTCGTATTGGGCAGGTTCCAGAGTATATTCCTATGCCCCCAGCAACTCCAGCCCAGCATGAGACTAGGATAGTTGTTCCTGAGGCAGAGCAACTCCGAATTGAGAGGTACAAGAAGTACCACCCACCTGAGTTCAGCGAACTAGCTTCGGATGATGCCCTGTGTTTTCTTGAGAGGTGTCATCGCATTCTCCACACTATGGGTATTATGGAGACGAGTGGGGTTTCTTTCACTGCTTTTCAGCTGAGGGGAGCAACTTATCAGTGGTGGCATGCTTTTGAGCTTAGTAGTCCGGATGAGGCAGCTTCACTTACTTGGGCTCAGCTCTCCGAGATGTTCTTACTTGAGTTTGACCCTCAGAGCTTCAGGGATGCTTGGCATGCGGAGTTTGAGCAGCTACGCCAGGGTGCCATGACTGTGTCAGAGTATGTAGTTCGTTACAGCGATTTGGCTCGCCATGCACCAGTTTTGGTTGTCACTGTCAGAGAGAGGGTTCGACACTTTATTAAGGGACTCCACCCCAGTATTCGGACCAGCATGGACAGAGAGCTGGAGACCGATATTACTTACTAGCAGGTCGTGAGTATTGCCCAGAGGATTGAGACTATGTTATCCCGGGGGAGGGAGGAGAGAGAGGCCAAGAGATCTCGATAGACTGGTCATTTTTCAGGAGCCCGTGCACCAGCAGCAAGATATGTTAGGGGTTTTGTGAGTCGCCCCATTCATTCAGCTCTCCCAGCAGCCTGTGGTATTCCAGCTCCTCCTAGACCTCAGGAGCCTTATTATGCACCACCAGTATCTCAGGTGCCTCCTGCTCGAGGTGCTACCACTGGCCAGTCCAGTAGACCAGTTCAGAGTCAGCAGTGGCCGCCACGTCCTCCGAGGGGTTACTTTGAGTGTGGTGACCCTTGTCATATGATCAGATATTTCCCCAAAGCGAGGAGGGGCGCACCACCTCAGACTTATCAGGGTGCACCCCCTCAGACTTATCAGGCCCCACATCTTCCACCAGGTCCTCCAGCTATTCTTCCAGCCCCAGCTGCTACCCCACCACCTCAGGTAGCTCGAGGTGGAGATCGGGGAGGTCGAGGTCACCCTAGAGGGGGAGGCCAGGCCAGGTACTATGCTCTTTCAGCCTGATCCGAGGGCATTGCTTCAGATTCAGTCATCACAGGTATTTTTCCCGTTTGTCATAGGGATGCATCGGTATTATTTGACCCAGGTTCTACATATTCATATGTGTCTTCTTATTTTGCTTCACATCTGGGGATATCTCGGGATTCTTTGAGTTCCCATGTTTATGTTTCTACGCTGGTGGGAGATTCTCTTATTGTGGACCGCGTATATCGGTCATGTTTGATTGCTATCACTGGTTTTGAAACCAGAGCTAATTCACCACTATTCAGTATGGTAGATTTTGATGTTATATTGGGTATGGACTGATTATCTCCCTACTATGCTATTCTTGATAGTCATGCCAAGACCGTGACACTGGCTATGCCAGGATTACCGAGGTTAGAGTGGAGAGATTCCTTAGAGTATACCCCCCGCCGAGTCATTTCTTTCCTTAAGGCTCAGCGGATTGTCGAAAAAGGGTGTGATGCATATTTGGCTTATGTAAGAGATGTTAGTGCTGAGACCCCTATAGTTGAGTCAATTCCAGTTGTCAGGGACTATTCTGATGTATTTCCAGTTGATCTTCCGGGTATGCCTCCCGATAGAGACATTGATTTCGGCATTGACTTGTTGCCGGGCATTCAGCCCATTTCCATTCCTCCCTATCACAGGGCTCCTCTTGAGTTGAAGGAGTTGAAGGAGCACTTACAGGATTTGCTTGAAAAGGGATTCATCAGGCCTAAAGTATCACCTTGGGGCGCTCCGGTATTATTTGTGAAGAAAAAAGATGGCTCGATGCGTATGTGTATCGACTACCGACAGCTGAATAAGGTGACAGTGAAGAACAGGTACCCATTTCCTCGCATTGATTATCTATTTGACCAGTTACAAGGTGCTAGGGTGTTCTTCAAGATTGATCTATGTTCGGGTTATCGTCAGTTGAGGATTCGGGAGCCGGATATCCTAAACACTGCCTTCAGGACCAAATATGGCCACTATGAGATCCTTGTTATGTCATTTGGGCTGACCAATGCCCTAGCAGCCTTCATGCACCTGATGCACAACATATTTTAACCTTATCTTGATACTTTCATCATTGTGTTCATTGATGACATTCTAGTATATTCTCGGTCCAAGGAGGACCATGAGCAGCACCTGAGGACCGTGCTTCAGACATTGAGGGAGACGAAGTTGTATGCCAAGTGTTCTAAGTGTGAATTTTGGCTGGATTATGTGGCATTCCTAGGCCATGTGGTGTCTTTGGATGGGATCAAGGTAGATCCGAAGAAGGTGGAGGCGGTACAGAGTTGGCCCAGACCGTTCTCAGCTACTGAGATCCGCAGTTTCCTCGGTTTGGCTGGGTATTATCATCGTTTTATGGAGGGATTTTCATCCATTTCAGCGCCTATGACCAGACTGACCCAGAAGGGTGCACCTTTTATATGGACTGAGGAGTGTGAGGAGAGCTTTCAGAAGCTCAAGACAGCCCTGACTACGGCTCTTGTATTGGTTTTGCCTACCGGTTCCGGGTCCTATAACGTCTATTGTGATGCTTCGAGGATTGGTCTGGGAGCGGTGTTGATGCAGGACGGTAGGGTGATTGCCTACGCGTCCAGACAGTTGAAGGTTCATGAGAAAAATTACCATGTTCATGATCTCGAGTTGGCAGCATTGTTCACGCCCTGAAGATATGGCGTCATTATTTATATGGTGTTCCCTATGAGATATTCATGGATCACTGGAATTTGCAGCACATATTCAGGCAGAAGAATCTAAATTTGCACCAGCATAGGTGGTTTGAGTTGCTAAAGGACTATGACATCACTATATTATACCACCCGGGGAAGGCCAAGTGGTGGCCGACGCATTGAGTCGCCGGGCGGAGAGTTTGGGGAGTTTGGCATACCTTCATGCAGCTGAGAGGCCTCTAGCCTTAGATGTTCAGTCCTTAGCCAGTCAGTTCGTGAGATTGGATCTTCTTGAGCCTTGCCGGGTATTAGCTTGTATGGTTGCTCGATCTTCCCTTTATGACCGTATCAGAGAGCGCCAGTATGATGATCCGCACCATTTGGTTCTTCAGGATAGAGTCCGACGAGGTGATGCCAGGGATGTGATCATAGGAGGTGATGGTGTGATGAGGATGCAGGGTCGAATCTGTGTGCCCAATGTGGATGGGCTTCGGGAGTTGATTCTTGAGGAGGCCCATAGTTCACGGTATTCCATCCATCCGGGTACCGCAAAGATGTACCAGGATCTGAGACAGCACTATTGGTGGCGAAGGATGAAAAAGGATATAGTGGAGTTCGTAGCCAAGTGTCTCAAATGTCAGCAAGTCAAATGCGAGCATCACAAACCGGGAGGGCTACTTCAGTAGATTGAGCTTCTAGAGTGGAAGAAGGGCAAGCTGAGTCGGAGATTTATTGGCCCTTTTGATGTGTTGCGACGTGTTGGGGAGGTTTCTTATGAGCTAGCCCCGCCTCCCAGCCTAGCAGGGGTTCATCCGGTGTTCCACGTCTCCATGCTCCAGAAGTATCACGGTGACCCGACTCATGTTTTGGATTTCAGTTCAGTCCAGTTGGACAAGGATCTGTCATATGTTAAGGAGCCAATAACTATATTGGATAGGCAGGTCAGGAAGCTCAGGTCAAAGGATATTGCGTCAGTAAAGGTTCAATGGAGGGGTCAACCAGTCGAGGGGGCGACTTAAGAGACCAAGCAGGATATGCGGAGTCAATACCCTCATCTTTTCACAGCTTCAGGTATGTTTCTATGCTCATTCGAGGACGAATGATTTTCTTAAGAGGGGAGGATGTAACGACCTGGTCGGTCGTTTTGAGAGTTAGCACCCCGATCCCATAATAACCGCTTCTCCTATGTCTATTTATGTTACTGGAACTTGTCGGAGCGTTGAATGATGAAATCCGGGGTGATTTTGGACACATAATCCATAAATGTGGAATTTAGCTTTAGAAATCTGGCCGTAGTTAGAGCTATGTGAAGATGGATCCAGAATGGAATTCCATCAACTCTGATAGCTCTGTTGGGTGATTTCGGGGTTAGGAGCGTGTTCGAAATGTGTTTTTGAGGTCGGTTGTGGATTTAGGCTTGAATTGGCGAAAGTTAGAATTTCGGCGATTTCGGCCGATAGGTAAAATTTTGATATCAGACTCGGAATGGAATTTCGAAAGTGATAAAAGGTCTGTAATGTCATTTATGACCTGTGTGCAAAATTTGAGGTCATTCGGATGAGTTTAGACATGTTTCGGCATCGGATATGAATTCTAGAAATTTCATAAGTTCTTAGGCTTGAATCTCTGCATATTTGATGATTTTGATGTTATGAGATGTGTTTTTAAGGCTCGACCAAGTTTTAATGGGGTATTAGAGTTGGTTAGTAGTTTTGGTTGAAGTCCCGGGGCCTCGGGTGTATTTCGGATGCTCAACGGGTTAGATTTGGATTTAAGAAGGCATCAAATTTTGCTGTTTTGGTTTTCTTTTGTGCGTTCGCGTGGGTGTAGCCGCGAACGCATAGGCATAATAGGCTTCAGGGGTTTTTAGTGCTTCAAGTTCGCGGATAGCAGAGTGCGTTCGCATAGCTTTGAGCCGGGGTCCCAGGGGTTGGGTCATTTCCCTTCGCGTTCGCAGGCCTTGGAACGCGTTCGCAGTGGGTTAAGCAACTGAGGTTCGCGATCGCACTCCCCCATTCGCGTTCGATTAGACCATTTTCTGGGCGCGTGTTCTTTACTCATCGCATTCACGATTGACCTTCCGTGAACGCATAGGTCAATAACTGGGCAGATTCTTTACGACCCAAAATCGAGGGTTAAAGCCTATTTTCACCATTTTGGAATTGGGGAGCTTGGGAGGGGTGATTCTTGGAGACTTTTTCACCTGGGTAACTTGGGTAAGTGATTTCTATCCATTATAGATCAATATCCATGATTCCAATCATAAATCCAACCTTTAATTTCGAAAACTTTGGGTAGAAAATAGGAAAAATGGGATGAACTTCATAGACCAAATTATTGAGTTTTCATTGGGTGTTTGACCTCCGATTTGAGAGATTCTTATATAGTTAGACTCGTGAGTGAATGGGTGTCCGGAAAATATAAATTATACCCGATTCCAAGACATGGGCCCGGGGGACTTTTTTGGGCGAATTTCCAAATTTCGCGTATTAGCTTAGAAATAATTAGCTATTTTGTTCCCTTGAAGTGATATTTACTTTATGCAATCGATTTGAATAGATTTGGGCCACCCCCGAGTCGGATACTCGTGGCAAGAGCGTGCTATTGAGTTGATTAGCGCAGTCAAGGTAAATGGCTTGCCTAATTCTGTGTTGTGGACTTCCCCTTAGGCATTTTTATACTGATTTTGTTACGTGGACGCCTGTACGTGAGGTGACGAGTGCGTACACGGGTCATTGTTGCTAAAATCCTATTTTTACTTCCATGAAATCACTCATTTTCATTCCTATATTATTATTTCCTGTCTTAACTGAGTAGTTAGCTTAAGAGTAAGCATGCCTACATGTCCTTACTTGATTTCCTCTTATTTGCTACTAGTTGCACCATGCTCATGTAGATTTACTCTATTCTTGACTGTTGTTTTCCTGGACTGTTTAATTAAGTCGTATCCGACATACTTTTTCTTTGCATATTTAAATTGGGACTACGGACCGAGATGTGGGAGCTTTCCCCCTGTACTGCATTTCATATTTAAATTGGGACTACAGATCGAGATCCGGGAGCTTTCCCCATGTACTAAAATGCATATTTAAATTGGGACTACGGATGGAGATCTGGGAGCTTTCCCCCTGTACTGCATAGCATATTTAAATTTGGACTATGGACTGAGATTCGGGAGCTTTCGTCTTGTACTGAATTGCACATTTACTGTTGAGATATATGCTCTGCTGAGCCGAGGGCTCTCTGTCTGTTATAAATTCTTCCAGTTTCCATTAATCCCGTTTATCATTGCTCATCTATGTTTCACTGTTTTAAATTTATATTGACTTGTTTTAAAAACTCAGTAGAGCCTCAACCTGACCTCGTCACTACGTGACTGGGGTTAGGCTTGGCACTTACGGAGTATCGAATGTGGAGTACTCACGCCCTTTCCTGCGCATGTTTTCCCCATGGGCAGATCCAGGTACCAGCACCAAGTATCGTGGCTAGGAGTCATTCTAGCAGCTGCCAGGAGACCGCGAGGTAATTCTGCCGCGTCTGCAGAATCCCACGAGCCCTTTCTACTCTAGTATAGGCATAGAGGACTTATGTATTTTCCACTATTCCATTGTATAGAACTACATTTAGTACAGATCTTGTGACTATCGTGACATTCCGGGTTTTGGGAAGTGAAATTGTACATGCTGAGCAGCTATGTTATATCTACTTGAATTCTTTTCTGTCTTTATTTTATTGATTGTATTATTTTCTGCAAATTTTAGGCTTACCTAGTCGTAGAGACTAGGTGTCATCACGATACCTTTCGGAGGGAAAAACGGGTCGTGACAACTCGCCTATGCCTTAAGCATAAATTTTGAATCTTCCAAAGCCTAACCCTGGTCCAATAGGGCCAACTTTTAAACACATTTATCAAATCCCATGCATAATTACCATGAGAAGATAATCATGCAACCCAATTGCAGGCGATGGGACTCACACACTTAGCCCGAAGCTACTCCTTCCACCACTCTGGACCCCACTGAAATCCTTCTAAATTCTTCTGTTGGCATTCCCTAAATATTCAAGTTCCCTAGCATCATTCACATATTCAGTCTCCCACTGAATAACCACTAGAATTCCTTGCAGAAACTTGCCAACTACACGACCGCTAACCTGCCCACAAGAGATAACCCACATGTGAAAATTACCAACTGACACATTCTAACGACGTTGTACTGCACACTCTCTACAACATCAATATCCCATCCTAAGCCTGTACTCATTCACCAACTTTACCAGTCCGTCTGCCCTTCATGGACATCTACTAAATGCGCTACAATATCTTCTAATTCACCACTATGCTGCCGCTCTCCCACTTTGGTTAACCTCATTCCTTTAAGCACTACCTGACTTCCTTTTCTTACGCCTGGCCTTTTAGAAATTTAGTCGCCGCCTTACAATTCTCACATGTCTTCCTTCATCGTATGCTGCCCAATTCAATATCATTCTCTGTAGCTCTTAAACCAGCAGATCACCACGACTTCAAACTCTCCGAAGATCATCTTTCTCGAGTTGCCTTCATTAGAAATAACTATTCACTTTTGGACCACCACCCACCACGATCTATGACAACCGCTTCTTCATTACTATTTCACAACACTCTGACCCAATGCAACCGAAGAACTATAAAACCGGCGAACTTAACACATTCTATTCGATCAAAACAACGATACCACATCACAGATGAAAACTCCACCTCGCTTGATAACACCAAGTCTTATTACTTTATCCCCCAGACTTGAACATTCATAGTCCAATTGCCCTTCCTCCGTAAACACTAAAATACTGAAATCTCGAAATTACGCTCTGAGAGACCTCCCTTCAAGTCATTCATTACCCCGACATATGGTCAAGCATTCTACCATCATATCAACACCGCACGATAATCAATCGTAAGCATCATAACAATCTGAGCATAGCCTCAAAGTTCTCATAAACACAGCAACCGAACTGAAATAACATAATATTCTTCTGCAGGGCAACAACAACAGCCCCAACCAACTACACATGGAAAATATCTCACACCATATTCGTAGAACCATTTCAATTCCTCAAATCCACGTTTCATAGCAAGAGTTTCGCGACGTATAAGATTGAGTAAGAAGAACATAGGCATAAGCCTCAAAGGAATCGAATCGCACGATGAGGAATCAAGAAGGAAAGTACTCCTAACAGCCTTGTAGCCTCTCGAAGATAAGCACAGACGTCTCTGTACCGATCCGCAAGACTCTACAAGACTTGCTCATGACTCATGAAACCTAAGGGAACCTAGTGCTCTGATACCAAGTTGTCACGACCCAAAATCCATAAGGTCGTGATGGCGCCGGACACCACTGTTAGGCAAGCCAATCATTAAATGGTTAAGTTAAATTTCTGTTTTAGCATTTTTGGAATCATTACCTTTCACTTTATTACATAATAACTGAATAAAATCCGCTAAGTAAATACGACAGTTTAATATTCCATTTTTATAAAATACATCCCAAAAATATCCCAGAACCCGGTGTCACAAGTGCATGAGCAAATTTTCTAGGAATTATAAATTGTACTACAATACTTGTCTGGAATACAAACTAGACAAGAAATTTAAAATTAATACAATACATCTGAGGAAGACTCTACCGGCTGCGGGTCGTCTCCGGATGGTACAGCTCGTCTAAGTCTCCAAGTCAGCCACATCACTGCGTCAAACAGGGCCACTAGCTATGAATGTACATGTGCAATAAAAATGCACAACAAGTGTAGCATGAGTATGAAAACAACATGTACTCAGTAAGTATCCGCCTAACCTCGAAGAGGTAGTGACGAGAGGTTGAATTTGACACTTGCTAGAGGTCAATTTAATATAATCAAGGGTGACTCTAAGCATGGATATCATAGGCAAGTTAACAAGTAGCGACAATAAATAACAACTTCTTTCACGTTTATCATTTTAAAATCCTCATCATTTTAGTTGAAAATATAAAATTTCCAAGCCATTAATCAGGTAAAAATCACAGCAAATACGCAGTAATATCATGCGCAAGCAATGCCGAGGGTCGAACGGCCCGAACCAACATAAATGTAAGTTGTGCACTGCCGAAGGGTCGAACAGCTCGAACCGTAGATGCATCTATTAACCCACCGTGGCGTACGGCCCGCTCCCATGAGAGTAGTGGAAGAAATCACCCCGCTCGCGGAATATAAATTGCAAAGCGGTCACACACAGTCATGCACATTCCAACAATCCAACCCGACTACATCGGGAAAATCAAGTACTCAAGTAAATGACAATTTCTCTTTTAATGGTCATGAAAATAGTATTTAAATCTTTTCCAGAAACTCATTTGCCAAGTTCGATAAGGTTAAAACATTTTAATTTCATCAGTAAGATTACAAGTACGACAAATAGAACATGTTTTTGGGTCCTAGACTATCCGGACATAAACATAATAATAGCTACGCACGGACTCTCGTCACTTCGTGCGTATGTAGGCCCCACAAATAGTAGCACATATTAAATTGGTTCACCTATGGGGACAATTCCCCCTCACAAGGTTAGAAAGGAGACTTACCTCGCTCCGGAGTTCCATAACCGGCTTCCAAGCCCTTCCGAAGACCCTAATCAATGCACCACGCCCCAAAACTATCCAAATAACGGACAAACAAATGAAAATATACTCTAATACTTGTAACAATTCAAATTATATAAATTTCCAACTCCGCTCGAAAATTTGACCAAATTGCCCTCAGGCCCACGTGCCCCGATTCCGAAATTTCTCGAAGATAAATTCTACCCATAGCTCTACTAACTCAATTATACAATTTACTCTAATTTTCATGCTCAAATTCATGGTAAAAATCCAAAATTCCAAATTCTAGGTCTTCCCCAAAGATCCCAAATTTATACTAATTTTCCATGTCTAAATCCATGTAAGATCACATTTTTAACTCAAAAATAGGAAGAAATCACTTATCTAGTGTTGCTTGGTGAAAATCCCTCCTTGAGCTCTCCAAAATCCTCCAAACCAAATGAAAGAAATGAAAGAAATGAAAGAAATGGGCCAACCCTCGTGTTTAAAACAATTTGCCCAGGTTTCATCGAGTTGTACCTTGCGATGTGCAGGTTGTACATCCTATTACAATTTTCCCTTGATGTACACCTTCTGTTAAAATGCCCATAACTCCTTGTAGTAATATCTAAATGACAAACGGTTTGAAGATTTAGAAACTAGATTCGAAGATCTTTAATTTGATAGGCTGTAAACCATATAACTCTTTATATATTCAGAGATATGTGCTTCTAAATGCGGCTCCATGCATCAGATAATTCTGTCGAAACTGCTCCACCAGCCATCTTCAATCGATCATAACTTTTTATAAAATGTCCAAATCATGAATGGTTTAACTTTCTGGAAACTAGAAGCAAGGTCTACAACTTTTATGTTTTGTAAATTTTTAGAATCCTTATATATTTCGAGATATAAGCTTCCAAATTCAGCTCCGCGATTGCACTAATTGCTGTCAAAACAGCTTTCTGCAGAAAATTTCAGCAACTCTTTGGTCCGAAATTCATTATGTTAACCTTCCGAAATCCACCCGAGGCCCTCGGGACGTTAACCAATTATACCAATTTGTCCCAAAACATGATACGAACTCGCTCGAGGCCTCAAATCATATCAAACAACGTTGAAATCATGAATCACACTCTAATTCAAGCTTTATGAACTTTGAAATTTCAAACTTCTACATCCGATACCGAAACCTATCAAATCACGTCTGATTGACCCCAAATTTTCCACACAAGTCATACTCGACCTTACGGACCTGCTCCAACTTTTGTAATTGGAATCCGACCCCGATATCAAAAAGTCAAACTCTCGGTCAAACTTCTCAAAAACCTTCAAATTTCTATCTTTAGCCAAGTGACTTAGAATTGACCTACGGACTTCCGAATTCACTTATGATCGCGCTCCCAACTCCAGAATCACCATACGGAGCTATTCCGGAATTCAAAATCCCAAACGGACATCAATAACACCGAAATGCACTTCAACCCAGACTTATGAAATTCCTTCTAAAATGCTAACTTCCACAATATACGCTGAAACGCTCCCGGGTTATCCAAAACCCGATCCGGACATACGCCCCAGTCCGAAATCATCATACGAACCTGCTGGAACCTTCAAATCCTGATTCTGAGGTTGTTTACTCCAAATTCCAGTCTTAGTCGATTCTTCCAACTTAAGGCTTCTAAAATGAGAATTTTCTTTCCAATTTGACTCCGAACTTCCCGAAATTCAATTCCGACCACACCTACAAGTCATAATACCTGAAACAAATCTTCTCATGACTTCAAACCGCTGAACGATGCGCTAGATCTCAAGACGACCAGTCGGTTTGTTACATTCTCTCCCACTTAAACATACGTTCGTCCTCGAACGTGCCAAGAACTGCTCTGGAATTATCTGAAATCACTATTTAACACCTCGCGCACCTGACCGTGCTACCACAACCCAGTTGAGCACATTAGCTTGATAAAATTTGAAGATATCCTCTTTTATCCATACAATAAGCTCAGAACCTAGTTCCAACACTTGAAATTCTCTGCCAGGTTTGTTTCCAATATATAAACACCGTATCAACTACCACACGAGGTACCAAAACACGACTGCATACCTTTGCTGAGTTAGCACCATGCACCGCATAACTCACCATCTAACCACAATGACGTTCCATGAACCTTAATAGCCAAAATTCCTCGAATATGATGCTCCCAATGCATCTGCTGATATACATATACATCCTACTATAATGCTGATGATACCACCACAACGGAGGAGATGTATAGAAATTGCTAACCAATTGCAGAGTTAACCAAACATTGATTCTATCCTTTTGACTAAAATCATCACCTCATTACTACGCTAATACTGGCCTTTGTTCTTTACCATACTTCACAAAATCTTATCGCACTGATCCCTGATCCAATAGCCTCGTCTCACCCAGTATGAGCTGCTCAGACAACCAATCACCCCATACATGACCAACAGTCTCACACGATGCCACAATGCGCCAATAGGCCACAATTCGAACATGATACATAAGGAAATGACTCAGGAAGGGACTACTCAACTCACACAACTAACATGGATTTCCTTAGAAATTAGGAAGCAAAACACAAGAAAAATAAATATAGGAACCTTACTCAACATCACCCTGTTGCGTCATGCAACCCAATCCAAATAACATACCCGTGGCAGTGTGCCACCCGATCCCATCATAAAATTCACATAAGGAGATATACACGGAGCTGAATTGTTCACCATTACAAATTACTGAATACTGGTCATAAGCACGCTAAGTGCATAATACCATCCTAGGGAGACTGATAGAGCCATATGCTACAAAAATTAAGCACAACTGAGGTGCGATATATATATACTCTGAAATTCAAGATCCCTCCTACTCACATAACATCATCTCTATGCTGAATCTTAACACATAGGAATTTCTCAAGCCGTTCACAACTCACACGGCACAATAATAACCTTACATGAAATGAACGAAGACGGAACAACATCCGATATTCCAGCACCCCTCCTTGAGGAGCGCTATAAGGAACACATCTGCCTCACATGAAGCCCATAATCCTATTTAAACCCATTCACACACTTCAAGCTGATTTTGCTCGCACCGAACTGGGTTGATAGCCTTACCTGGGTCCATAATAACCCACTTCTTCTCAAAACACACAAGAAAAACCATCATAGCCGGGACAAACACCCCACAATCCACAACACAATGAACTGAACGCCTCCCAAGCATAAATTCTCACATAAGAGACATTACACTTCCTTATACTTAGTCTAAATCTTCAATCCATTATGTGACTACGTGTCACACTCATACGATCTTCCCGTGATCATGCTCCCACGACCTTTCCCACGAGGTAACAAGTCTGCACATCCATACCACCGACCACACCAATACTGAAAAACACATCAAGAACCCATGACCAGGATACAAAGCCTCTTTCACCAAACACCGATCTCAGGTGACACTGGAGACAACACCAACTTACTCTAGACATTCAAATCCCTTCTTCTTGCTCACCCGAGCTCATAACATCCTTGTCAACACCGAACCGCAATCTTGATCCTTACTTCCAATTACATACTGCTTACTACACCTGCATGCCAATTTGAGATAGAGCAGGAATTCCATCATAACTCTTGAACCACTCATAGGGTGAACACCCCTTCATATAGAAACTTTTTGTTCTTTTCTCACCTCATTTCAAGAGAAGCATAACAACACACGAGTGAATTCTCATAATCATAAAACAGGCAAATCCTTAGGGAATAGTCTATACCCACATGATCCTTCCGGGATCCACCTACACCTGACAAGCCATAATACTTGAATGCTTCCAAATAAATCCATTACGAAGGTCGACAAGCCTCACACACACCGACACAAACCACATGCATAACTTAATTACATTGAAGGAACTGATAACTGTCGCACATGTGTCATTACAACCATGGCAACCCAATCTATCTTCTTTTAATCATCCTTAATCGCCTCAGAAACAATAGTAACCCCATTCAACTCATAACAAACTCAATCCTCACTCATCCCCAGTGGCCTTGACTCACGAGACCATGCTATCTCAATCCCACAAACCGTCTCACACCCTTCTGATAATCTTTCTACACCCCGGATTTTACTTCTCTCACTCCCCCAATACTATCCTGCACGCTGAAAAATATCATAGAACAATCCAACCATTTTCCCTTTCTCAGAAATTATACTGCAAAAGCTCGATTCTTAATCATACTGCTGCCTGAAACCCTTAAACACCGCATTCTTAACCTTCGAGTTTTCTAGGACCGCTATTGAGAGTCACCCACTCTGACTTGGCCCCGAAAACAATCAAATCCAAGGCTCTTCTAGCACACGAACACCCTTTCAATGAAGCATGTGACTGAGTCACTACCCTAACAACTAGTGTAACGACCCGGTCGGTTGTTTTGAGAGTTAGCACCCTGATCCCCTAATAACCATTTCTCCCATGTCTATTTATGTTATTGGAACTTGTCGGAGCATTGAGTGATGAAATCCAGGGTGATTTTGGAAACATAGTCCATAAATGTGAATTTTAGCTTTAGAAATCTGACTGTAGCTAGAGTTGTGTGAAGACGGACCCGGAATGGAATTTTGTCAACTCCGTTAGATCCGTTGGTTGATTTTGGGGTTAGGAGCATGTTCAGAGTGTGTTTTCGAGTTCGGTTGTGGATTTAGGCTTGAATTGGCGAAAGTTAGAATTTCGGCGATTTCGGCTGATAGGTGAAATTTTGATATCAGGCTCGGAATGGAATTTCGAAAGAGATAAAAGGTTCGTAATGTCATTTATGACCTGTGTGCAAAATTTGAGGTCATTCAGATGAGTTTAGACGTGTTTCGGCATCGGATGTGAATTCTAGAAATTTCATAAGTTCTTAGGTTTGAATCTATGCATATTTGATGATTTGGCATATTTGATGATTTGGATGTTATGAGATGTGTTTTTAAGGCTCTACCAAGTTTGAATGGGGTATTAGAGTTGGTTGGTAGTTTTGGTTGAAGTCCCGAGGGCCTCGGGTGTATTTCGGATGCTCAACGGGTTAGATTTGGATTTAAGAATGCATCAGATTTTGCTATTCTGGTTTTCTTTTGTGCGTTCGCGTGGGTGTAGCCGCGAACGCATAGGCATAATAGGCTTCATGGGTTTTTAGTGCTTCGCGTTTGTGGATAGCAGAGTGCGTTCTCATAGCTTTGAGTCGGGGTCCTAGGGGTTGGGTCATTTCTCTTCGCGTTCGCAGGCCTTGGAACGCGTTCGCAGTGGGTTAAGGAACCTGAGGTTCGCGATCGCACTCCCCCATTCGCGTTCACATAGACAATTTTCTTGGCACGTTTTCTTTACTCATCGCATTCGCGATTGACCTTCCGCGAACACATAGGTCAATAACTGGGCAGATTCTTTAAGACCCAAAATCGGTTAAAGCCTATTTTCACCATTTTTGAATTGGGGAGCTCGAGAGGGGAGATTCTTGGAGAATTTTGCACCTTGGTAACCTGGGTAAGTGATTTCTATCCATTATAGATCAATTTCCATGATTCCAATCTTAAATCCAACCTTTAATTTCGAAACTTTTGGGTAGAAAATAGGAAAAATGGGATGAACTTCATAGACCGAATTATTGAGTTTGATTGGGTGTTTGACCTCCGATTTGAGAGATTCTTATATGGTTAGACTCGTGAGTGAATGGATGTCCGAAAAATATAAATTTTATCCGATTCCGAGACGTGGGCCTGGGGGACTTTTTTGGGCGAATTTCCAAATTTAGCGTGTTAGCTAAGAAATAATTAGCTAGTTTGTTCCCTTGAAGTGATATTTACTTTATGCAATCGATTTGAATAGATTTGGGCCACCCGGAGTCGGATACTTGTGTCAAGAGCGTGGTATTGAGTTGATTAGCGCAGTCAAGGTAAGTGGTTTGCCTAATTCTGTGCTGGGGACTTCCCCTTAGGCATTTTTATACTGGTTTTGTTACGTGGACGCCGTGTACGTGAGGTGAAGAGCGCGTAGGTGGGTCATTGTTGCTAAAATCCTATTTTTACTTCCATGAAATCACTCATTTTCTTTCCTATATTACGGTTTCCTGTCTTAACTGAGTAGTTAGCTTAAGAGTAAGCATGCATACCTGTCCTTACTTGATTTCCTCTTATTTGCTACTAGTTGCACCATGCTCAGGTAGCTTTACTCTATTCTTGCCTGTTGTTTTCCTGGACTGTTTAATTAAGTCGTATCCGACATACTTTTGCTTTGCATATTTAAATTTGGACTACGGACCGAGATCCGGGAGCTTTCCCCATGTACTGCATTTCATATTTAAATTGGGACTACAGACCGAGATCCGACAACTTTCCCCTGTACTGAAATGCATATAAATTGGGACTACGGACGGAGATCTGGGAGCTTTCCCCCTGCATTGCATAGCATATTTAAATTGGGACTACGGACTGAGATCCGAGAGCTTTCCCCTTGTACTTCATTGCACATTTACCGTTGATATATATGATGTGCTGAGCCGAGGGCTCTCTGTCTGTTATAAATTCTTCCAGTTTCCATTAATCCCGTTTATCATTGCTCATCTATATTTCACTGTTTTAAAATTATATTGACTTGTTCTAAAAACTCAGTAGAGCCTCAACCTAACCTCGTCACTACTTGACTGGGGTTAGGCTTGGCACTTACGGAGTACCGAATGTGGAGTACTCACTCCCTTTCCTGCGCATGTTTTCCCCATGTGCAGATGCAGGTACCAGCACCTAGTATCGTGGCTAGTAGTCATTCTAGCAGCTGCCAGGAGACCGCGAGGTAATTCTGCCACGTCTGCAGAACCCCACGAGTCCCCTTCTACTCTAGTATAGGCATAGAGGACTTATGTATTTTCCACTATTTCATTGTATAGAGCTACATTTAGTACAAAGCTCGTGACTATCGTGACATTCCGGGTTTTGGGAAGTGAAAGTGTACATGTTGAGCAGCTATGTTATATCTACTTGAGTTCTTTTCTATCTTTATTTTATTGATTCTATTATTTTCTGCAAATTTTAGGCTTACCTAGTCGTAGAGACTAGGTGCCATCACGATACCTTTCGGAGGGCAAAACGGGTCATGACAAGTTGGTATCAGAGCGTCTAGGTTCATAGGATTCACGAGTCACAACCCAGTTTATTAGAGTCTCACGGATCGGTGCGGAGACGTCCGTATCTATCTTTGAGAGGCTATGTAACTGTTAAGAACAATCAAATTCTTTGGAATTCCTTATCGTGCTAGTTATTGTCATCAAATTCTTAAACTCTATTCTATTCTTGCCTGCAGATGGTTCGTACCCGTACCGGACGTACTGATGACCAGGCACCCGAGCCCCTAGTCAGATCCACCAGAGGCAGGGGCCGGGACAGAGGACAAGCACTTGGTGCAGCCCGAGCACCGGCTAGAGAAGAGGTAGAGGAGTCCCCAGCAGCTACAGTTGGAGGGGTACAGGAGGTCCCTACTGTTACTCCAGAACTCCAGGAGACATTGGCCCAGTTCTTGAGTGCCTTCAGCACTCTGTCTCAGGCGGGACTACTTCTGATAGCTACAGTTACATCCCAGGCCGGAGGAGGGACACAGACTCCCTCAGCCCGTACTCGTGAGCAGAGGGTTCCTATTGGGCAGGTTCCAGAGTATATTCCTATGCCCCCAGTCGCTCCAGTCCAGCATGAGACTAGGATAAGATGTTCCTGAGGTAGAGCAGCTCCGACTTGAGAGGTACAAGAAGTACCACCCACCTGAGTTCAGCGGACTAGCTTGACGCCCTGGGTTTTCTTGAGGGGTGTCATCACATTCTCCGCACTATGGGTATTGTGGTGACGAGTGGGGTTTCTTTCACTGCTTTCCAGCTAAGGGGAGCAGCTTATCAGTGGTGGCGTGCTTTTGAGCTTAGTAGTCCAGATGAGGCAGCTTCACTTACTTGGGCTCAGTTCTCCGAGATGTTCTTACTTGAGTTTGACCCTCAGAGCTTCAGGGATGCTTGGCATGCAGAGTTTGAGCAGCTACGCCAGGGTGCCATGACTGTGTCAGAGTATGCAGTCCGCTAAAGCGATTTGGCTCGTCATGCACCATCTTTGGTTGTTACTGTCAGAGAGAGGGTTCAACGCTTTATTGATGGACTCCACCCCAGTATTCGGACCAGCAGCCGTGAGTATTGCCCGGAGGATTGAGATTATGTTAGCCCGGTATGGGGAGGAGAGAGAGGCCAAGAGGTCTCGAGAGACTGGTTATTTTTTAGGAGCCCGTGCACCAGCAGCACAATATGGTAGGCGTTTGCTAGTCTCCCCATTCATTCAGCTCTCCCAGCAGCCAGTGGTATTCCAGCTCCTCCTAGACCTCAGGAGCCTTATTATGCACCACTAGTATCTCAGGTGCCTCCTGCTCGAGGTGCTATCACTGGCCAGTCCAGCAGGCCAGTTCAGAGTCAGCAGCAGATGCCACATCCTCCAAGGGGTTGCTTTGAGTGTGGTGAACCTCGTCATATGATCAGAGATTTCCCCAAAGCGAGGAGAGGCGAACCACCTCAGACTTATCAGGGTGCACCCCCTCAGAGTTATCAGGCCCCACGTCTTCCACCAGGTCCTTCAGCTATTCTTCCAGCCCCAGCTGCTACCCCACCACCTCAGGCAGCTCGAGGTGGAGGTCGGGGAGGTCGAGGTCACCCTAGAGGGGGAGTCTAGGCCAGGTACTATGCTCTTCCGGCCCGATCCGAGGACATTGCTTTAGATTCAGTCATCACAAGTATTTTTCCCGTTTGTCATAGGGATGCATCGGTATTATTTGACCCAGGTTCTATATATTCATATGTGTCTTCTTATTTTGCTTCACATCTAGGGATATCTCGGGATTCTTTGGGTTCCCCTGTTTATGTTTCTACTCTAGTGGGAGATTCTCAGCCCATTTCCATTCCTCTCAATCGCATGGCTCCTCCTGAGTTGAAGGAGTTGAAGGGCACTTATAGGAGTTGCTTGAAAAAGGATTCATCAGGCCCAGCGTATCACCTTGGGGCGCTCCGGTATTATTTATGAAGAAAAAGGATGGCTCGATGCGTATGTGTATTGACTACCGACAGCTGAATAAGGTGACAGTGAAGAAAAGGTACCCATTGCCTCGCATTGATGATCTATTTGACCAGTTACAGGGTGTTCTCCAAGATTGATCTACGTTTGGGTTATCATCAGTTGATGATTCGGGATCCGGATATCCCGAAGACTGCCTTCAGGACCAGATATGGCCACTATGAGTTCCTTGTTATGTCATTTGGGCTGACCAATGCCCCAGCAACGTTTATGCACCTGATGCACAGCATATTTCGGCCTTATCTTGATACTTTCATCATTGTGTTCATTGATGACATTCTGGTATATTCTCGGTCCCAGGATGACCATGAGCAGCACCTGAGGACCGTGCTTTAGACATTGAGGGAGAAGAAGTTGTATGCCAAGTTTTGTAAGTGTGAATTTTGGCTGGATTCTGTGGCATTCCTAGGCTATGTGGTGTCTTCGGATGGATCAAGGTAGATCCGAAGAAGGTGGATGCAGTACAGAGTTGGCCCAGACCGTCCTCAGCTACTGAGATCCGCAATTTCCTCGGTTTGGCTGGGTATTATTGCCGTTGTGTGGAGGGATTTTCATCCATTTCAGCGCCTATGACCAGGTTGACCCAGAAGGGTTCACCTTTTATATGGACTGATGAGTGTGAGGAGAGCTTTCAGAATCTCAAGACAGCCCTGACTACAACTCCTATGTTGGTTTTGCCTACCGGTTCTGGGTCCTATACAGTCTATTATGATGCTTCGAGAATTGGCCTGGGAGCGGTGTTGATGCAGGACGGTAGGGTGATTGCCTACACGTCCAGATAGTTGAAGGTTCATGAGAAAAACTACCTTGTTCATGATCTCGAGTTAGCAGCGATTAATCACGCCCTGAAGACATGGCGTCATTATTTTTATGGTGTTCCCTGTGAGATATTCATGCATCACCGGAGTTTGCAGCACATATTGAGGCAGAAGGATCTAAATTTGTGCCAGCATAGGTGGTTGGAGTTGCTAAAGGACTATGACATCACTATATTATACCACCCGGGAAGGCCAATGTGGTGGCCGACGCCTTGAGTCGTCGGGCGGAGAGTTTGGGGAGTTTGGCATACCTTCATGCAGCTGAGAGGCCTTTAGCCTTAGATTTTCAGTCCTTAGCCAGTCAGTTCGTGAGATTGGATCTTTCTGAGCCTTGCCGGGTATTAGCTTGTGTGGTTGCTCGATCTTCCCTTTATGACCGTATCAGAGAGCGCCAGTATGATGATCCCCACTTTTTGGTTCTTCAGGATAGAGTCCGGCGGGGTGATGCCAGGTTTGTGACTATAGGAGGTGACGGTGTGATGAGGATGCAGGGTCGGATCTGTGTGCCCAATATGGATGGGCTTCGGGAGTTGATTCTTGAGGAGGCCCATAGTTCACGGTATTCCATCCATCCGGGTACCACGAAGATGTACCAGGATCTGAGACAGCACTATTGGTGGCGAAGGATGAAGAAGGATATAGTGGAGTTCGTAGCCAAGTGTCTCAACTGTCAGCAATTCAAATGCGAGCATCAGAGACCGGGAGGGCTACTTCAGCAGATTGAGCTTCTAGAGTGGAAGTGGGAGCGTATCACCATGGACTTTGTGGTCGGACTTCCTCAGACTTTGAAGAAGCATGATGCGNGACAGGCAGTCCGAGCACACGATTTAGATTCTCAAGGATATGCTTTGTACCTGTGTGATAGATTTTGGAGGGTCATGGGATTGATACTTGCCTCTTGCAGAGTTTGCTTATAACAACAGCTACCACTCCAGCATTTAGATGGCGCCGTATGAGGCTTTGTATGGTAGGCGGTGCAGGTCTCCCATGGGATGGTTTAAGTCGGGCGAGGCCTGATTGTTGGGTACAGACTTGGTTCAAGATTCCCTGGACAAGGTGAAGGTGATTCAGGAGAGACTTCGCACAGCTCAGTCCAGGCAGAAGAGCTATGCGGACCGGAAGGTTCGTGACTTGGCATTTATGGCTGGTGATTGGGTTTTGCTTCGGGTATCGCCTATGAGGGCGTCATGAGGTTCGGGAAGAAGGGAAAGCTGAGTCGGAGATTTATTGGCCCTTTTGAGGTGTTCCGACGTGTTGGGGAGGTTGCTTATGAGCTATCCCTGCCTCTCAGCCTAGAAGGGGTTCATTTGGTGTTCCACGTATCCATGCTCCGGAAGTATCACGGTGACCCGACTCATGTTTTGGATTTCAGTTCAGTCCAGTTGGACAAGGATCTGTCATATGTTAAGGAGCCAATAGCTATATTTGATAGGGAGGTCAGAAAGCTCAGGTCAAAGGATATTGCGTTAGTAAAGGTTCAATGGAGGGGTCAGCCAGTCGAGGGGGCGACTTGGGAGACCGAGCAGGATATGCGGAGTCAGTACCCTCATCTTTTCACAGCTTCAGGTATGTTTCTATGCTCATTCGAGAACGAAAGATTTTCTTAAGAGGGGGAGGATGTAACGACCCGGTCAGTCGTTTTGAGAGTTAGCACCCCGATCCCCTAATAACCGCTTCTCCCATGTCTATTTATGTTATTGGAACTTGTCGGAGCGTTGAGTGATGAAATACGGGGTGATTTTGGACACATAGTCCATAAATGTGGAATTTAGCTTTAGAAATCTGAAGACGGATCCGGAGTGGAATTCTGTCGACTCCGATAGCTCCGTTGGGTTATTTCGGGGTTAGGAGCGTGTACGGAATGTGTTTTCGAGGTCGGTTGTGGATTTAGGCTTGAATTGGTGAAAGTTAGAATTTCGGTGATTTCGGCCGATAGGTGAAATTTTGATATCGGACTCGGAATGGAATTTCGAAAGCGACAGCAGGTCCGTAATGTCATTTATGACCTGTGTGCAAAATTTGAGGTCTTTCGGATGAATTTAGACGTGTTACGACATCGGGTGTGAATTCTAGAAATTTCATAAGTTCTTAGAATTGAATCTATGCATATTTGATGATTTTGATGTTATGAGATGTGTTTTTAAGGCTCGACCAAGTTTGAATGGGGTATTAGAGTTGGTTGGTAGTTTTGGTTGAAGTCCCGGGGGCCTCGGGTGTATTTTGAATGCTCAATGGGTTAGATTTGGATTTAAGAATGCATCAGATTTTGTTGTTCTGGTTTTCTATTGTGCATTCGCGTGGGTGTAGCCGCGAACGCATAGGAATAATAGGTTTCAGGGGTTTCTAGTGCTTCGAGTTCGCGTAGCAGAGTGCGTTCGCATATCTTTGAGTCGGGGACCCAGGGGTTGGGTCATTTCCCTTCGCGTTCGCAGGCCTTGGAACGCGTTCGCAGTGGGTTAAGGAACTTGAGGTTCGCGATCGCACTCCCCCATTCGCGTTCGCATAGACCATCTTCTGGGCGCGTGTTCTTTACTCATCGCGTTCATGATTGACCTTCCGCGAACGCATAGGCCAATAACTGGGCAGATTCATTAAGATCCAAAATCGAGGGTTAAAGCCTATTTTCACCATTTTTGAATTGGGGAGCTCGGGCAGGGAGATTCTTGGAGACTTTTGCACCTGGGTAACTTGGGTAAGTGATTTCTATCCATTATAGATCAATTTCCATGATTCCAATCTTAAATCCAACCTTTAATTTCGAAAATTTTGGGTAGAAAATAGGAAAAATGGGATGAACATCATAGACCGAATTATTGAGTTTTGATTGGGTGTTTGACCTCCGATTTGAGAGATTCTTATATGGTTATACTCGTGAGTGAATGGGTGTCCAGAAAATATAAATTTTACCCGATTCCGATACGTGAGCCCGGGGGACTTTTTTGGGCGAATTTCCAAATTTTGCGTATTAGCTTAGAAATAATTAGCTATTTTGTTCCCTTGAAATGATATTTACTTTATGCAATCGATTTGAATAGATTTGGGCCACCCCCGAGTCGGATACTCATGGCAAGAGCGTGCTATTGAGTTGATTAGCGCAGTCAAGGTAAGTGGCTTGCCTAATTCTGCGTTGGGGACTTCCCCTTAGGCATTTTTATACTGATTTTGTTATGTGGACGCCGTGTACGTGAGGTGACGAGTGCGTAGACGGGTCATTGTTGCTAAAATCCTATTTTTACTTCCATAAAATCACTCATTTTCATTCCTATATTATTGTTTCCTGTCTTAACTGAGTAGTTAGCTTAAGAGTAAGCATGCCTACCTGTCTCTACTTGATTTCCTCTTATTTGCTACTAGTTTCACCATGCTCAGGTAGCTTTACTCTATTCTTGCCTGTTGTTTTCCTGGACTGTTTAATTAAGTCGTATCCGACATACTTCTTCTTTGCATATTTAAATTGGGACTACGGACCGAGATTCGGGAGCTTTCCCCATGTACTGCATTTCATATTTAAATTGGGACTATGGACCGAGATCCGGGAGCTTTCCCCTTGTACTGCATTGCACATTTACTGTTGAGATATATGTTGTGCTGAGCCGAGGGCTCTCTGTCTGTTATAAATTGTTCCAGTTTCTATTAATCCTGTTTATCATTGCTCATCANTCTAGCAGCTGCCAGGAGACCGCGAGGTAATTCTGTCGCGTCCGCAGAATCCCACGAGTCCCCTTCTACTCTAATATAGGCATAGAGGACTTATGTATTTTCCACTATTTCATTGTATAGAGCTACATTTAGTACAAAGCTTGTATCGTGACATTCTGGGTTTTGGGAAGTGAAAGTGTACATGCTGAGCAACTATGTTATATCTACTTGAGTTATTTTCTGTCTTTATTTTATTGATTCTACTATTTTTCGCAAATTTTAGGCTTACCTAGTCGTAGAGACTAGGTGCCGTCACGATACCTTTCGGAGGTCAAAACGGTTGTGACAACTCGCATATGGCTAAAGCATAAATTCTGAATCTTCCAAAGCCTAACCCTGGTACAATAGGGCCAACTTTTAAACACATTTATCAAATCCCATGCATAA